>JAMKCH010004304.1:0-35032 GCA_023653785.1 Ophioderma brevispina
TAGACTTGGGCGTTTTGATACTTCTGGTAGCTCTTTACATGATAAGTTCAATTTGAAGGTTAAAATCTAGTGAGGTGCAATATATCTGTCAGGCCCAATGAGGCACATACATCTGTTGTTTGCTGTCATGAGGTTGAACATATAAACATCACACCCAGGAGTTGGATAGCAAACTTTTATTGCGACCCTAGTGATGTGTCATGCTCCTGGTCATGCTAACATGACTTGTACGTAAAAGAGGGCATAGGGTATGGATTCCTGTTTCTGTCAAACATTTGACAAATTCAGTGATAGCCACTTGAGGATTATTTCAAACTCAGAGATACCCCTTTTTTTGGTTTTAACCTGAATTCGTTTTTTAGTCCAAATTTCTACCTTTTTATTTACTTTCAGCTCATTTTGGAGCATTTCAACCCATATTCATGTGATTTTAAAGTTGTTTTCATGAGTTTCAAGTTGTTTCGGTGATACTGGATTGTAGCCACAGGACATACATACACAGCCACTACTTTAGCTACTCCATGTGTACTCGTAGCTCTACTCCAGCCCCCGGGGGGGGGGGCACTTTCATCTTGGAGATGACGCATATGTAAGGCTGTTAAGACCCCCATTTTCAGCATCGCTGTCACCCAAAAATTTTACCACTGTCACCCAAAGACCCCTATTTGGGGGGAACATTTTGAAAATTTTCGCCTAAAGAGCCCTATTTTTAGTAAACTTTTTGCAAAATTTTCTAAAAATACCCAATTTGGGGAAAATGTTGAAAATTTAGCACCTGAAAACCCCCCTCTTTTGGGGTATTTTTGGCTGTCTCTCACCCAAAGACCCCTATTTTTTGGAGTCCTCTGTCACCGAATGCCCCTGGGTTTGGAAGTGTCAGCCTTACACCCATATTCATTTCCACCCTAACTTGAAGCCTGTACATTATGTGGTTTTGAGTTGGCTAAAGAAGCCATCAGCATTCAGTTAGCTTCAGTTGAACCTTTTTGGAGGTTAATTTAACCGTTTGTATGGTTAGGTTTTAGGTTTAGGACTAGAGGCAGAGGTTTAGAGATTAGAGGTTCCTGTTTTAACCAGCAAGATACAATTAATCTAAGTGGAGGAACAAGGCCATAGGTCAAGTACTTCAAATAAAAGCTAAAGGATTGGGTTTGATATCTGTTGAAGCAAGCAATGATTTGTTCAATCTTGCACATCTTAAGGGAAGGATTAATTAATTATTGCTCAAAATGGTACAGTTCCTTGATTTAATCTTCAAAAATTAATATTTTCCTCAGAAATTTCTTTGATTTACATTGATTATGGTCACTATGTTTAGCAGTTCTTTTTCTGCTACTGGGAACTTGCTCCAGGAATCACCCAGGATTACTAACAACCTGCCAATGCATGTTCAAAAAGATTTTTTTTTTCAATTTGATGCATATCCAATATGGACTGCTCAAAGGGGTCATTTAATTACACATTTTTGTCATTAATATTAATTCAAAGGTAAGGCATGAAACTTTTGATAGTTAACCGGACCTGTGCCCGGACTAAATCAGCTTAAAATCCTGTGCATACAGGGAAATATATGTTATTTACAAGTTGTGGGTCTTTATATAGAAAATAGGTAATTTAACATGCTAGTCTGTAGATATTCTGCCATTTAGGGGTTAAATGTAAATTAAATGGATGCCTCAAATTGTGTTCAGGTTTTTTAAACAGCAAAAGTGTTCTGTACTTTAAGTTAATATATGGAATTATTTTACAATAGCACCCATATTTTTTTGTTTCACAGGTCCTATATCCAAAAACCTTTTTGAAAAGAGTAACAAATGTACAGTTATCCCTGGCTTTAGTCGCCTGACTATTTAATTTTGAACACAGTGTTAACAAATGAACACAGGGATGCATATTTGAACACAGAAATGGTGTTCAGTTGTAACCAGTTGGGAACACATTGAGGGTGTTGTTAAAGGTCATCATAGCATTAGGTGTTCATTATTTGAACACACTGACACTTTCTGATGACTCGTTTGAACATGTGATGCTTTTCGATGCATATTTTGAACACACGATTGTGTTCAATTGTAAACAGTTTGGGACCAAGGTGGGGCACCTAGTGTTCAAAATATGATAAAGAGTCAGTGACTAAGGCAAGGAATATCATTACGTTGTGAAATTTCCAAAGAGTTTTGGATACAGAAACTCTTAAAACAAAAAATATGGGTTGCTATGGAAAATGTAATTCCATATATAACTTTCAAGGTGCAACGAGAGATTCCAAAAACAGGTGTTCCTAAAAAAATGTGAAAATTCTGATTTTTTGCACTGGAGTAAAGTTTCCTATCCAAAATATCCCCATCTGAAAGGATTTAAAGGGGAAACTAAACCTTAAATATTCGATCAGCATATGGATATTTACATATATGACCGTTCGAATAGAAGTAATTCAGTTCTTCTCAAACTATTCCTCTAAAAATAAAAGTATTAATTCAGTGTTTATGGACTCCACCTACCCCACACACCATCAGACCCGCTGTATCCATTTGGACTTTGGATGGACAGTTAGCCGGGGACCACCAAAGAGTGCCGTGATGAAATGCTGTGAAAACAGTTCATACAGGGTCCCCTACATGGAAGCATGCAAACCTCAAGCATTTCTTTGTGACGGTGCATTACGGCTATTCAAAACATCAAGTTCCATGTGTATTAGAAGGCATATGTTCAGATGTTATATAAATCTCAAGCAAACATTGGCTAATAAGTAGGATTAACTTCTTTGACCGGGCCCGTAATAGTTTCTATAACTGTATAGCAAAAAAAAAACAAAAAAAAAAAACCTGGTTGAATAAGGTATTCTGCCATCATTGACCAATTCACTTTAACGGGAAGTAGATGATTTCTATTTGACTGGATTTATAATCCCATAAATCCGGTAAACCCAGGGGGTGAAACCCATCAAAAACCAGTGTCCGTGCTGGGCGCTGACATTTTGAATAGTGCACGGAATAATATAGTGTTGGGTGCGTGGAATCCCACATAATGTTCAATTCGGATACAAAACAAGCCGCCAAAATATCAGTTGTGGATGTTGGGTGCTACTTGGTGGTTAATTTTGTCCTACCCATGGCCACACAACGAAGGAAATCTGACACATCAGTCAGATTGATTTAAATAAACCGCCTCAATGAATACATCTTTTCACCTAAGGCGCATTGCATATGAGGAAAAAAAGAGTATCTGAGCACAATTATCCAGGTACACTATTATTACACCTGGCCACCTAACACATACCTTAATTTGTATCCACTACCGATTAGTGTATATGCAAAGCGGCAACCACAGTATGTGGAAGAAGCGGAGGCAGCCATTGCTTTCTATGTTGGTACTCTATGTTTTCTTTTGGTCGGCAAAAACATGCGAGAAGGTGTATTTCTAAAGATTACGTAAACGTTTTGCTCTCTAATCTATATAGAACCTATTGTGTCATACACACCAAATGCAATGGGCATCTGTCTATTAACAATGATTCCCTGCCTAAAGAAATGCACGTGGAATGTTTGAATAGCCGCGCCATCCATCACTAAGAATAGATGTTTGATGTATTATGGCTTATATGTAGGACCATGATGATTCCTTTGCAGCACTCGTGGTGTGCACGGCTACGTCATCCACGTCAAAAATGGATTCACTATGAACATGAATTAATAATTTTATGTTAGAGGCGACTGAGGTTTGAGAGACTGAACATTACTTCTATTGAATGGTCATATATGTATATAAACAATATGCTGATCGAATATTTAGGGTTTGTTACCCCTTAAGCCAAGAAACGTTTCTTTGGGGTACAGAAATTGTGAAATTATAAATTTCCTATAGAGAGCAAATATGAAAATCAACAAATGTTTTTTCTATTGGAATATAAGCATATACAAATCACCTTTTGTTTCATTTTGAGTTATTCTTTAGCGAACATAAAACATTAAAAAAAAAACAGTTCAGTGTAATGATTTACAAAATAAAAGATAGCTAAAAATGTTTGAATCATTACAACTCGTAATAATTATATTATAGAACACCATTGGTGTTAAAAACCTGAACACAATTTGAGGCATCATTTAATGCAATATGTGGACAAAGCTGAAAACCGCCAGCCAGTGGTTTAGATTGGAGTTTGGCTGTAAGTCCTCTCAGCCTGTGAGTGTGGTGCAGAAGAGAAGAGACAACTGACAATATCATCACAGCCTGCCTTCTTCACAGGCCACCAAATGGTAGCTAGCACTGTAAAAGATTCACCTATTTTTACGGTGAAACCGTAAAATAATTACAATTACGGTTATTTCCATGCAAATTTTACGGTGGACCGTAAGTTTATGGTGAAAATACCATTAAAAAACAAAAAAATGAGTGTTTTATGTAAAATGCCGTTTAAAATACGTAAACCGTTAAACAGAAATAAATGACAACTGAGTGCCAGCACCACCAAGGAAGGCTTGAGTAACAGTTTGTTTGTTTGCTGTATCCACAAGTCATGGTAATGGCTTTGTGGTGGTGTCAGGATTTATTCAGCTAGTGTGCTGATACGGCCTGGGTCACGTGTATCCATGTACGGACGCTCCTAAATGGCCTGCTATCGAGGCGGGGGGATTGGGACAGTCAGGGGTTTATACCCCCTACTCTATTCGACACTGAATGCGATGGTACATGTACAGTTGTGACTCTCTGTACACGGGGACGAGGCTCTTAACGATCACTCCGAAGGACGGGATTGCTTTCATGATCCTTTGCCCAATTACAAGGTGAACCATGGAGGAGATTGGTATTCTGTATTTAATTCAATGAAGATGTATAAGATCAAAACCCGAATTGATAGTAACCGAAAAAATCCCAGCAAGTGCACGACCCCACCGGGATTCGAACCCGGGAATTTTGATGGTAAGATTTGCACCAGAGGCAAGCATCCTAACCGCAGGCAACGCTCTCCCACTGACCCCCCATACACACCCTCCCTTCTAACAGTGGTTTTGGTGTGAAATACCATAAATAAACAATAAAAATGAGTTAATTTAAAAAAAAAAAAAAAAAAAAAAAAAAAAAAAAAAAATTACAGTAAAATAAAATACCTGACAAAGGAGTTGCCAGCACCACCAAGGAATGGCGGATTAACAGTGGTTTAAAATTTAATGCTTTTGTTCACCAACATACTCAAGAAGCGGGTCACTGTGGTGTGATCATGAATTTTCAAGTCTGTCACTACCGTATTTTCTGATTTTTCTGTTGCACAGGATAATGTTACCATCTAGACATCAGATGACATGCAGTTTCAGAAATCGTGTGTGTTATTTTTACACGTCTGTAAGGGGGCCTCTTTGGGGTCACATTTGTGATCTAAAAATCGGTAATTTTTTACTTTCAACCCAAGCGGTTTTGTCAGAACCATCTGTTTAAGAGAACTGGCACATTTGAAAAATGTTCACCCTCAAGATTTTTCAAAATGATATAGTTGCATATGTAAAGCTTTTATATACATTAGAGACTCACCTAAAATGATTGAGACCAATCAGCCGTCTTTACCACCCGAGAAATGAAACACAGGAATCAATGCGATATGACTGTGGCCATATTTGCCAGGAGTTAGTCTCCTATTTATTTCCAATTTCCAATCAAACTCCTAATTTATTCCAAATCAATCAAGTATTTCATCAAATATTAGTATCGCAATTCCAGTTCTTTCAATTCCAATCAACTCCTATTTATTTCCAAATCCAAATCACAGTAATTTCAAATATTTATGTATCCAAATTCCATTTCTTTCCAATTCCAAAACACTCAGCGACCAGCACTATACTAAAGCCACGGAGGCTCCCATCCTCAGACAATTTGCAAAAGATAGGTACCGCGGATGAACGGCATACTCCTAACTACACATTCGAAGTTCATGTTATAATCTAATGCACACTGCGAATATTAATATACTAAGCCGCTGGTTCCCCACCCCAAAGGCAATTGCCAAAGAGGTACCGATCCAATAATATAGCATAACTTCACACTTGAAGTCCCACTTAGATCCTATGAATACATAGATTTACAACTAGTTTTTGCGTAGAGGAACTACCTATCCACTAGCCTAACTTAAGTTATATACAATCCAATTTCATTTATGGACACTATAGGCTTCAAGGTCAATTTATAGAAGGTTCGATCCATGAAATGACCCATCAAGTTCTTAAATTTTCCGCCACAAAAAAAAAAATTTTTCAACATAATCGTAAGAGTAAAAACAACCCTCCCAAAATTTTAAGTACAAAATACAAAAGTTCTTAAGGTTAAATTAAAAAAGAATAGGCAAAAGATACCAATAAACCCATAAAACTTCATTGAGGAATGGGAAATTAGAAAGACCTTCTGCTGGGTCTCCAACAATGATGGGAGGGAGGGAGGGAAAGGAAATTTTATAATTGTCCACAAGCACAGAAGGGCGACTAGACTCCCGGTGGCAAATAGCGAAGTGGACAATTTCCAAGAAAGCGATCAGCTTCACCGAAAAATACAAAACCTGATTGGTTGTGGAAGACAAAAGTGTGAAGCACAATTGGTTCCCATACAATTGGTAACCAGGCAACAAAAAAGAGATCAGAAAGAAAATCATTTCAGGGTGTTGTTAATCAGGTTATTGCGTTTTGCAATAATCTTAATATGGTAAACAGAACGGATTTTCTAATTAATGACTTTGGCGACATTTATTCAGCAAGACGACAGAAAATGGCGCTTAGACAAACACCCCACCCGAGTTGTTCCGTGCATTGCACCCTGTTTGACCGGTCTGTTGCTTTTGAGGTTTTAATACAATGAGTAACGAGTTTATGATATTCTGTAATGACGCATTTTTTGTTAAAGTTACGGCACTTAAAAGTAGCTATTACTGGATTGTCTTTTTAGCCTATTATTAGCAAGCATTCACGCCGGAGTCAACGTTCCCTTATGATAGTATTGATCCTCCTTACCCGCATGCAACAAGAACGTTGTGGATCGTCTTGGGTCGAGTGGTCCCGGCAATTAGAATGAGTTGTAGTATATGTGGTAGCAGAGAAGCAGAAGCAGACTTTAAAGTGAACTTTAAAGAAAAATCTAAAGATAATTGTAATAATTTTGCTGATTGAAAAATTTCAGTAATTCTCACTCAAGGCCGAAACTGGTTGACAGTATTTAAATGATGCGCTTTTGCTTTTTTGCCCTTTTAACACTTTGCTGGTTAGATGTAGGCATATATAAAAATAAAAATAAATCGAAACTAATGCAGAGCTAACATTTAAATTTTTTTTAAGTGCTTCAAAATCCAAACCATATACATTTCGGCCTTATTTTCTCGGCAAATTTGCTATCACTTCGGGGCCAGTTTTCAGATTCACGGTGTTAGGTTAGGCCTAAAATGAAATGAAAATTCTTAAGCAAAACACAGGTCTCCAAACTAGCCCTCAAAGCTCAAACAAAAGCGCACGCAGTTCTGTCAGTGCCACTTGGCGTAACGCATTGGTACGTACTCAGTACCGTATATAATAAAGGACGTTGACTCAGGCTTGAATGCTTGTCTTATTTAGTCCCTACCCGTTTGGGGTATGTTATTGTTATTGTCCTATCTGTTTTAGGTATTTATTTTTATGGGTAAAAATATAGCCTAGACATTCATTTGCGAGCAAATGAAGAAAGAAATTTCTATTTTGTGAAGATGTGCCAATGCTGCTTTAGGTTTTTTTAGGTACAGGCTGTGATCTGACTTGACACACTATTCTTACGAATACTGAATTCTGTTCCAGGGCTATGTTGTGATAACGGGTAATGACTTAATTTATGCTGTTGAGTGTTCTCCTTGTTTGTTGTCCGCATGGTATTATATGAAACCAGGCACCGTGTATAACTTGACAAATTTATCTCCACTCCATCCTATTTGCAAACAAAGCTGCTAATTAGGTTACTGGTTTGACCTGATTCTAGACAACAATAACTTGGGCTGGCTTGACTTGATTACCAGGACTGAGGGACCGTCACTATACGTCGTAGTCACAATTCTCTTGGATGGTTTTGTGGGGTGTTTTTGTAAAACTGACTCAGGTGTACATTGACCAACTTTTTTTTCTGACCACCACAAAGTCAATAGCTTTATGGAATTAACTTAAAAAGTACAGCCTAATTGTAACCCTTAAACCAAACCCAAATGTAAAGGTTGTTGAATTCATTGGGGTTCAGGGAAAGGTGTCAAACTTACCAGGTTATGGAAAAACCCCACAAAAAACATTTTTGTGGCAAATCACATAAGTATAAAATTTCAACATTTAACAGTAAGGTTCCCCATCTCTCCGGTTGAAAAATTTCTGTTTTCATATATCGTTACAACTTTAGTGACCCAAGGGATGGGTCCTAGGACCCCCAAAATGTGTTTTCGCGCTGGAGCCGTGTACGCCAGTGCGATTTTTGTGCCGAAATTTTTGTTAATTGTTTGACTTTTAACATGCGCTTCTTTCATACCAAAAATAATAAATCGGCCAAGCGTTAATGAGGATAATTAGTGGGGGTCCCATGACCCCCCCCCTTCTGGGCACTAACGGAAGTCATTTGAGAATATTTTTAAAAATAATTATCCTTTTTTTATAACCAAAGCAAAATTTTTTTTTGATGATATAAGTTCACATACATGTAAGTAAACAATTATTAGTAACATAAAAAAATAATAACCTTTAGGTGCTGTGAAACAAACAATTTCATCATGTACATTGCCAAAACCGTACTGCTATACAAACTTATGGGAAAATGACGTGTATTTGGTTGCAAAAACACCCGTAAAGTATTAAAAAATCAGGATCCCTAAAACTGCTGGTTTGTGGTTAAATATAAGTAATTTGGGTCTTCTAGAAATAGATATTCAACATTTAAAAAATCAGTTTTTAAAATGTTGATGTAAGCACAAGCTCATTTGAATTTTCCGGCTTTTGCACCCAATTTTCGTCTGTTTTGAAAACAATATTTTGCCCCTAATTTGCACCCAAAATAAAAAATCTACTTTTTATTGCTGATTTGGGTGTTGTCTTATGACCCTTTCACAGTGGTAAAATTTGGTGCAAAAAAAAATTTCCTCGGGAACGTGGTTTCCTTCCTTAGGTGGGGGGGTCCCATGGAACCCCACATTGGGCCCAAGGGAGGAAAACCCCTTGCGCACTAAGTGTTAATACTCTTTTTATTCTCCTCAACTCTCCAATTTTCTTGGCATAAATTGCACACTGCCCCTCCTCTATGTAGTTCCTGTGCGCGTGTCATGTTTCGCATGGGAGGAGCGCCAGTCCAACAGATTTTAAAGATTTGTAAATCAAGTTATAGTTTCTTTAAAATAACAGATACAAATTCTGATCCAGAAGGCATGGCACTATCCTCGGTATCAACACGTACAAGATAGCCATGCATTCCTACAAACCGTGTGAGTCAAGTACTCCCAGTTAGTCTACCATCTACTTATCACGTGTGCTTGATTGTGATTGATGATTGATTATACAGGGTAAGAATGATGAGCAATTTAATTATGTGAGGGCCAATCTAGGCTCTGACAGGCTGTGAAAGTCGTTTACTTGCAACATTCATTCATCAACTTGGCCATTATAACCAGGTCAGTTTGACACAATATCTTATTCTTTGTTTGTAAGTTTTGTCAATAAAATCAAAAATTAATTTTGAAAGTTTAAAAAAAAACAAAAACAGTGGATGATGCACTGCGTGGCCGAAATGAGGAGCAATTTAGGGAAAGTAGACAAGAAAGATGTTGATGAACGAAAGGCATTTTTTACCCATCACTACAGCAAAAGAGAATTGCTAAGTTGACATGTTTTGAAAAAAATTGAACCATGAACTTGGAATTCTTTTGATTGCATTTATATCAATCTTTTTGGTCAAAACTAAACTAAAAAGAAAAGAGGAATAAAGCGCATTCTTAAACTTCCGATGATCAAAAGAAAAGAAAAACCTCCAAGGACTGTTATGTGTTAGGTCCTCTTGGTTAGTTATATGAACAATGTAAACACACCTACACACAACACACAACCACCAACACAAACACACATTCACATACAATACAGGTAAATCAGCAAAGTTTTTGACATATGAGTAGTACAAAAAACTGAAATAATTTCTGTGCTTATGTATCACCAAACAAATTTATGTAAAAAAAATAAAAAAAATAAAAAAAATAAAAATATTAAAATGATTTCTTGCCTATTTAGGTCCTGATAAAAACTGTAGTCATGCAAGCTACAAATGGAAGAAGTGAACCAGAAATTAATACCATACGTGGACATCATATGGGTTAGCCCTTAATTCGATTAGGTTAGGTATAGATCATGCATGGTTATTACAAGATGGGTTGGTTGTTGGGGCAACAGCTACATAGAGTGCCAATAAAAAACAAGCTGTTCGATAATTGGGCTTGAGTTAATGGAAAATGCATACCGTGATTTAATTGTTCATTGTGCATTGATGCTAAGTGTTTGAAATAGGAATCAATGAAATTTTGTCGAAGTTAATGTTATTATGACCCAGGGGAAGGGGGTGGGGCCCAGGTGGACCGTTTCTGTTAATTTTGTGACCCACAGCTATATCCAATTCATTCCGCGATAGTTTTCCAAAAGGGTCCACTTTTTAACCAAAATTTAGTTATGAAAAGAAGTGTGCAAAATATACACGAAAGGTACAACGAGAGATTTGAGGCACCCAAATTTGGCCCCACAATAGTAATTTCTATAGATTTTCAAAACTCAGTAGATTTTCTTACCTTGTATTTCGATACAAATGGTAGTAAAAGGGAGGAGAAAAAAAAGGCTGATTTTGATTTGTTATATTGCCATATAAAACAAAACACCAAACAAAAAACTAAAATCTTTTAAAAAATTAAAAAATTAACAATTTTTGATACAACAGGAACTTTCTCAGCTTAATCCTTTAGCTGGGGGCAAGAATCGATTTTCGATTTTTTAGGGGACCTCGATATGTGAAATCTCTCGTTGAACACCTTTTACCTTGTTTCCACAGCGGTAGCATGTTCGGTTCCGAAATTATAGACCGGTAAAACTACCGACATTGTCGTCTTCTTGGGAGAAATTGAATCCAAATTATTATTAAGTTAAAATGATTGCAATGTAGCTATTTTATTTATACAACATGCGTAGAAAGATCTATCACAAATAAATCATATTAGAGGATGATTGTTTTGAAAAATTGCACACAAAGTTTTGTTTTTTTTCCTCCAAGTATTGGCAAAATTTGCCAAAAACTCATGAATTAACATTATTGATTATAATTCAAAAACTTTAAGAGGTATTTCAGTGTAGTTATGTTTCAGGGAAGTTTGACATTGGCGTCATGGCACCTAAATTTGAAGTGAGTGAAGTTTTTTTTTGGGTAAATGGTTTTTTACAAATTTGTCAAGATCATTTTACTCAAAGGGGTAAAGGCACTATCAGTGATTGCCAAATCAGACAAATAAAAAAATAATAAAACAACAATCAGATTCAGATTTGCTGTCTGTAACAAGTATAGGTTAGCCTCTAACATAAAATACAAGTGCCAAGGCTGAAAGCAACTAAGGCGGAAAAAAATCAGATATATTTGAGTCATTACTGTCCGTACAGCCACTTCCTACAACACGGTAATTGATGGAGATTTCACATCTTTGAACCCTTTTTCTTACTTTTTCTGGTCCCTATAGGTTTCAAAATTGAAAGTAAAATGGTTTTAAGCACTGAATTGCATTAAAAAGTAGGGGTTTTATTAACCTATATGAGTTAAATCGTGTAATTGTTGGTCCCTCACTAAGATTTTTTCTTACGCTGGCACTGCTACTGTTTAACCCAAATTGCTATTCTCTCATTGTAATAAGGCAAAAAAAAAGTTTGGTCCTCACTTCCCCGCACGCATTGGTGGAAAAACACCAAATCAAATTTACAACATTTTTTAAGGTTTCAAGAGATATTTTAAACTTTTTTTTACTGGTCAAGAAAAAAGCAGCCAATTCCTCTAAAAATGAATAAAAATCATTTCTTCTTTCTGCATAGTCTGTAGCTTTTCTGACTGAAAAAAGAAAGGAAAAGTGCTTTAAGAGTTTTGGCCTGTTGGAAGCTAAGACAATACTTTCTTTTTTTCTTTTTGGCCTAAGACCTTATTGATTAAAATCAGAAATTCCACTCTCTCCCCAACTCCCCCCACAGCTCCCCCAAGTTCATGTTGGACATGACAAAAGAACCATGGAAGTACTCTTATCCTTGACAAAAGGGACATAAATCCATTGGTCCTATGTACATACATGGAGAGTCAATCCATCACACAGGACGATTAAAAGAGAGTAAGGTGAAAAACTTCCTGACTGTCAATTCTATCTTGGTGCTATTTGGGGTGATCACAATGTAAGTGCTTATAGATCTATATGCTATGGTAGTGCTAGCTGAGTCTAGAGGAAGCAACCTGATCTGACAGATATGGCACATACAACGTGTGTTGCATCATTTTGGTGCCTACTTTAGACTTAAAGGTCAATGAAGATTTCACATATCAGATATGTCCGTGGGAGAAAAATTGAAGCCGTGAATTTTAACACGATATAAAGCTTTGGCATCAAATATTCTCTTCTGAAAGGATTAACCCCCCTAACCCTGACTTCGGTTTCCTAGCCTATCGCCCGGGAGGAACTGGAAGGGAAGTGAAGGAAGAGGGGAACACGAAAAGTTGCAAATTCGGGTGGATTCGAACCCAGGGCCCTTCCGGCCCACCCAGACCCGGGATAGCACGCTATGGTCGGTATTCGCTGACCCGGGCCAGCATTCGTTCCCATATGATTCTTGTTTGATGACGTATCGCTACACTTTCTCTAGGACTTAGTGCATTTTTCTCAATTAACACGTGAGTTTTGGTGAGATTTAGTTGTGCTAGGGTTAAGCTAAGATTTACTTCTTGTACAAAAAAGATGGAAATTTTTAATTTTCCTAGTTGAGCACTGTTTTTTTATAATGACATATTAGTAGTCACATCAGACCAACCTTTTTTCACTTTTAAGATTTTTTTGTAGCCATATACGGTAAGAAAATCTATTCGTGTCTAAGCTATATGAAATCATTACATGGTGGACACAATAGATGGATTGCCTTGAAGTCTCTGTTGCACTGTATATAACTTCAGTAGGCCTGATATGATTGTTTTTATTCATTGTACCTCAGCCAGATGTGTTTTGAATCAATCCCATGATACCTAGCAATGTGTCCTTCCTATAACTGTACTAACACATTCCAGTACTTAAGGATAAAGTTTGGCAACAAGTTTAGAAACCACAAACATTTCACTAATCATGCTAAATGCCCTAGTACTAACACTTGTGGCTAAAATGAGTATTAAGTTGGGGTTTTTTATGGTTTAAGAATAGGATTTTTATGGGATCATTTTTTTTTTTTTTTTTAAAAAAAACTGGTGTTTTGTGGGATTGACTCAAAACACCCTCTGATTGTACCCATTCAAGATGAATTTAGGGCTATTGTAAAATTTTCTTAAGAATTAAAAAAAAAAAAAAAAAAAATTACAGTACAGTATACTAAGGGACCCTGGGCTGATCCACCTCTAGAACTTCAGATGGGGCGATGTGTTTTTGTTTGGTTGTAATGTACCTATCTCGAGATAAATTTAGGGCTATTGTAATGTTTCTTCTCCTATAGGATTGACAGGCTGCATAATGGGCAAATACGCACAGTATACTAAGGCCACTGTGTGATACACCTCAGAACTTCAGATGGCCTGAAGTGTTTTTGTTTGTTTAATTGTACCTATTTGCGATGAAATTTAGGGCATTGTAAGTTTCTTCTCTATAACTTTACCAGACCTGTAAGGGCCCAAATAACAGCACAGTATAGTCTAAGAAACGACAGTGGTGATACCAGCTGTAGATCTGACCCAAAATGACATCATCAGAGCAGCCGAACAATTTTTCAAAGACATGAATGTGTCAACAACACATAGGCACTAAAATCAGGAAATGCACCTTTTTAAGTAGGGACTTGTAAGAACTCTCCCCCTACACTTGCTAGCTGCCTGTAGACTGTGATACCCTAGATTCATCCAGCTTCGCCTTCTCTCCCTGCCTGGCGTTACCTCCCTTCTGACCACGGGCCTGCAGGGCCTGTGAACCGAGGCTAGCTGTTGGGCTGACAGTGTAAATGTACAATACCATTACAACTCTCTGTGAATACAAGAACTATAGACCCCAAACCTTGTTTACTGTATAACAGGAGGGTTTTGTTTTTTTCTTCAGAAGGGCATCAACTCCTATATAGGCAAACCCCCACAAAGTCTCGTGTCTCAACAGTAGCTGCTTATGATTTGACTACTTTTACTGTATGTTGCTAACCAATAAGAATTTTTTTGTCTTTTGAGGCATCCGTATTGGAGGGTTCCAATGAATGCGGATGTTTCTAGGGAGAGATCAAGTCTGATTCATTTAGGTGCTGGGATCCTAAACAACATTTGAAATAGTTATGGTGTGGCCAACATGACATGGTATAATTCCGCAGATCATGGGGTGTGTGTTTTATTTTACCCTAATGGTAAGAGTCCATGAACAAAATAAATAGTGAATGCGTGATGTACTAGTGTACCTAGACCAAGTACATAAGGTGCTTGTTCCGATTTATTTTTATTGTGTTCTCTCTACTGATAGGCAGAGCCTGACACTTGCACCTACACCCATCAATACCGGGGAAACAAACTTGCGGTTTTGATGGTAGACGCAATAATGCATGTTGCAAGACCCTATTCACTACAGTGTTAATATCTTATGTTAACCACTAAACGGCGTTTTTTGTTTATATCTTGGGAATGCAATGGGATTTGATGGCTCAATTTCAGGATGACAATGAAACAAATACAGCCTTTCTCTGATATCAAAATCATACTACTTCCGGGTAAATCAGGGGGTCCCAAGACATCGACCACGCACCTTTAAACTAGGGTTGGGTAGATAGCTTATTTATCCACATACTAGTTCGGCCCTGGGTTTTGCGATACCATGGGTTTCGCAATCACCTGGCATTGAATGACCCGCATCAACATCGACCACCCACCAATTTCATGTGTTTTCAAGTTTTCACCACGGTCAGGAACGCCGACCTCGGTGTCTGAGAAAATAGACGCTGTCAGACAGACACCCCCAGAGACAGACAGACCACTGGTATTAATATATAGATGGTAAAATAGGAATCATAAAATAAAATAAGGAAATATCTAATTAAGAAAACTATAATAAAAATAACAACAATGAATTTAAATATAGTAATGGAATAATTGACAAATTGGTGAATAGAAATGAATTAGGAAATAATGTGGCTCATTAGAAGAAATGAAATTAGATGGTGCCCGTTCTTTTGTAACATAAGTTATTGATATCCCAGCTGACCTTTCCTTTGGCAGTGGCATAACCCAACGGGGCGCTTAAAATCCTTATGCCCCGTTCCCATCAGGAACATAACAAAGATAGTATGTTGTGTTCTCCTAGTTACCCCCCCCCCCCCCCCCCGGCAATGTGCTGTGATGCCCATGCCAATTTTATTGACCCCATTCCGTGTCCACAATTTGAAGGCCATTTAAGGTCATGTAGGGTCATTCAAGGTCAAAATCACTGAACATGTGGTGAGATGAAACTGGTGGTTTGGTCAATATCCAGTGCTAGAAATTTTGAAGGTTCTTTCAGTCATATGGGTCATACAAGATCAAATCACTACTGTACTGTGGTCATGAAACCTGGTGTGTTGTAAGCAACACCTTGCTACCAAATTTCAAGTCATTTCCTGGTCAGCTGGGGTCCATCCCAAGAGCAAATCAAGGTCCAATCACTCAAAATGCATGGATGGTCATGCAAATTTGTGGTTGTGGTCACGTTTCAGTGCTGAAAAATTTGAAGGATTATTTCAAGGTCATGTGGGGTCATCCATGTTTAAATAAATAAATGTAGTAAACATTTCGAACCATTTCATCATTCTTGAAGGTGCTTGTTCCGATTTTTTTCTATCGTGTTCTTACTTCATAATGAGAGCCTGACACTTGTACACACTGACCATAAGCAAACTACCGCTGGGACACAAACTTGCAGTTTTTGATGCAGAAAGCATAATGCATAAGTTCAATGAGCCCTATTCACTACTGTGCTAATAGTTTATGGTTTTTTATCTGTATCTTGAGAAGACATGGATTTGAACCTGAAATTTCAGGACGACAATGAGAAAATATCGGCCTTTCACATCTGATATCAATTGATACTACTTTCTGGTAAATCAGGGGGGTCCCAAAGACTCAGAACAGCAACTTCACAAGGCAGGGGATTTGCATGTTCTTTCACTTGCAGTATTGTTTAGTTTAATTGGTCCTTCTGTGTGTATAAGAGACGCAAAATGTTGCACCTCATTGGCCCATATAGGACAGGGGTGCAGCTAGTATGGTCACCACATTTTTGTGACATTTTTGTTCAGACATCCAAAGGAAACATTTCCAGCATCCAGGGCTGTAATCAGGATTTATTTTGGGGGTGCAAGACTTTCGAAAAGTGACCTTTTTTTTGTAAGAAAAAAAAAGTGTTCACCTAACCTCGACAATGGGCTGTTTTTGGGACTTTTTGAACATCTCAATCACCAAGTGGACTTCTTCAAATTCAGCAAATGTGGCCTTTCCCCTTTTTATGATTTTTTTGTTTGGGGGGGAGCGCCACATCGAACTTTCACTGAGGTATGAGGAAATAGATAAATTTCTCTGTCGACATCTCTATTTGCTGGGGGTAAAGTGGAGCGATCACCCACATAAGGCTATTTCAGAGATTTTTTATATATCATTTTTTGTGTACTATAATTAAATAGTCGACTCTATCTACTAAAGTGCCGAGAGAGATTTTTGACGAACGAAATTGCTCCTAATTTCACTGGATCGGTCCAAACCACCTACCGGAACGTTTCGAAGGTTTATTGAACAAACCGTACAAAAGAAAACCGCAAAACCTTGTTTTGACTTGCCTGCTATCGCAATCGTTTCCTGCATATGAAAAACCATGCTTTGACTTTTCTGTCGTGCACTACCGAAAGTACTAAATCATTCACTCACTATTACATAAAGACGGCGTATTCGCCGGATTCACTTCATGGGTAATCTGAAAAACAAAAAAAAAAAGAAAAATTGGTACGTATTCAAATTGCAAAAAACTGGGGGTTTGACCAAAATGGGGGTGCTTCTTTCTGGATTCTCCTCATGTCTCTTTAATATTCTTTGCTATTCTTTGAACCATGATGTGCACCCAGTTCCCATCTCTATTATGTAATGAATGAGCTGCAATACTGTATAATTTTATACTATTGACAGTTTACCTATTTGTGAAAATTATGTGAATCAAGTACCCCCCAAGACAAACATTCTTAGACATGATACCTATAATATAATTTTTGAACTCTTTTTGACCTTCCTTTCCCACATTCAGCATGAGGAACCTGTTTTTAACATTATCCAAGATAGGATTTATCTTTTTGTTGTTCATCACAGTAAAAAATCACACATTGCCTGGTACAAGATTTGTTTAATTCTTTAGTCGATAATGAAGTACCAACACCTTTGAATATCAAACTCACCACATTTGATATTTAAGCATAATACTTATGGCACGTGTCCCGGACCTTAACGGCTTTAACACAACCGTTACTGAAATATGCAATGTGCGTTTGGTATTAAAAGACTCCCTAACCCATGGCAGTAATTTGCAGGAACCTGTGTTTGGCAAGCAAATATTGAAAGGTTATGTGGACTTTTGTGTCCTACTTTTAACACATTTGATAAAGTTTTAATGAGAAAACTTGTATATATGTGTCCTTTAACAGATTCATGGGTTAGTATTTTGCACCTTCTAGAAAAGCACAGACTCAACAACATAAGTTTCTTTTCAGAAAGTAACAGTGTACTTTTAACAATATTTTTAGCATAGAAAGTGTAAAACTATGTTGCTTACTTAATCATATTTTCATAGCATCAGATCAGTCCTATAACCTAGAAAATGTTGGCAACTTAGAAACCTCTTTGGTCCTGTATGTGACACCCAAGCGTTCTATATAGAACCTTCAATTTCAATGGGCTTAGGAAAATTCTTTGGTGTATTTTGACCATGCAGTTGAATGTTCTAAAAAGTCTTTTCTTCTCTAGAAACCTTTCTGTTCAACAAACACCTTTGAAGGATTTTTTAGGGATCTCAGTGTAGGTCTACATGAATAATTTTTCTAGCTACAGACCTTTTATTTCCTTCTGCAAAGAACACCATGAGGTTGGGTTCTTAAAACAAAAAAAAGCTTTAAGAAAATTTTTCGTTGTAGAACCTTCTTTGCACAATTGGAAATTTTGCTGGGTACATCTACCTTGTCAATGATTCACCCTCATTGAAAAGAACCAAGAAATGATCTAAGGAGGAGGATTGAAGCAAGGGGGTGAAACGCATTCAAAACCCAGTCGTCCGTGCTGGGCGCTGACATTTTGAATATTGCACGAATAATTATTAGTTTTGGGTTCTATGTATACGCACATACTGTCATTTCGATACAAACAATCCGCCAAAATAATCAGTTGTTGGATGTTGGAGATCTATTGTGTTGTTAAATGTTGTCCTACCCATGGCCACAACGAATGAAATGACTCTCAGTGGTCTTGATTTAAATAACCGCCTCAATGAATCCATCATTTCACCTACGCGTGCAAGTTGCATTATGAGAAAAAAAGAGTATCTTAGCACAATGATCCAGGTACACTATTATTACACCTGGCCCCTCTAACCTCCATTAATTTGTATCACTACCGATTAGTGTATCATATGCAAAGCGGCACCCCCAGTATGTGGACGGATGCAGCCTTGCTTTCTATATGTTGGTACTCTACGTTTTCTTTGTTGTCGGCAAAACATGCAAGACGGTAAATTTCTAAAGAGTATGTACGTTTGCCTCTCTATCTATATAAACCTCTTTGGATTGAAGTAAGATAGGGAGGCCATTTGTCAAGGTATATCTCTATCATGAAAGGGACCTACCATGCTTGAAGAGGACTAGTTTTGAACCACATACCTTCGCCCACAATAATGATGCATCAAAACAAATCTTACCACCAAGATGGAGAGAAGCCCTTAGCACCCTCACAACAAATATGGGAGCAAAGTAGCAATAACACTAAGAACTAAAAACGAACAAATTATAATATATAATAATCTAGCAGTTATAAGCGCCATCTACTCAGACCCTATTCCGAGCGCTGTACAAGAGTTACATAACCAGTAAACAGAAGAAACAATATTCAACATGAACATGTAACCTAAGGAGACAAACAGACAAGTAATGGAACTTGAACAACTTACATGAGAGTCAATAGCAATAATGAAAATGCAATATAAACATTATAGGCAGATTAAACATATGTCTTAGACTGTTCTTAAATTCATTAACTGAACACAACAGCGAATTTTTATAGGAAGTGATTTCCACCAATTTTGGTGCACGTGAAGAAAAGCTCTATCACCAAATGATGATAGGTCTGGTACTGGATTAAGAGACAACTTTTATTCTGACGATCTGATAGTCGGTGGCAGTATGGCGTAATAAGATCATTAAATGATAGATGGGCAGTCATTTAGTGCTTTCCATGTTAGCTGCAGAATCTTGAATTGGGATCCTTCGATGGTAGCGCCAATGAAGTGCATAAAGTTGTGTTATGTGATTATTTGCGAGTTTTTGAGAGAACACGAGCGGCTGCATTTTGTGTTCGCTGAATTTTATCAAGAAGGTTGTTAGAAAAGTCCATACAACAGAGCATTCCCATTGTCAAGTCGGGAGTTGATAAGGGCATTAACAAGAATTGCTGCAGTGTCCGTCAGACAAATTTTCTGATTGAGCTGACTGTTACGAAGTTGAAACTAAGCGTACGGACAATTTTCTTCACTTGTTCACCATTGACATGTTTTCATCAAGCAATACCCTAACTTGCGAGCAGAATGTTAGACTGAATATTAGTGTTGGCATTTGGAATATCATTATCCTGATTTTAGCATGCAAATGCTTAGTTGTAACATTACCAGTTCAGTTTTTGTCATCATTTAGCTTCAAGTTTGTTAGCAGTCATCCAGGATTCATGTTGCAACACAACATCAATTTTGACCGCACAGTCTGATTCATCGTCAGTGGAATTCATATCATAAGAAATAGAGTTGCGTGTCATCTGCAATAATTGTACATTAATGCCAATTTTACGAGCATATCAGCATAGGACTTGATCTTAATGAAAGCAGTGGCCCAAGCACTGATCCTTGAGACTCCAACAGGAGCATTGAAGGTGAGATAAGGTTCCATTCATATTTACGATTGCTTTCTGTTTGCTAAGTATGAGCAATCCACTCAAGAGCATGACCTTTGCCACCATAACCCAGCGACTTTATCAGAAACAACAAGGTATCGGATGTCTTGGAAGTCCTCAAATAAGAAGGAGTGGACAATGGCTGCTGTCCACCGGAAGGGAAGATGAGTCAATGCAGTTACTTAGAGTCACATGATAGGGGAAATGGACAGAGGAAGACAAACGAAAAGATTTAGATATTAAATTATAAACAGTATTGGGAGGACCCGATTGGTACAAGAATATAATCGAGGATATAAGATCAGTGTAGACCAACTGAGGCTTCTCAACAGAGGACTAACAATGGTCTGAGAACGAAGAACCTTAGACTTTAGGAACCCTTACTAACAAATTTTTCAAATCCCTTAAACATTCTTGGTTGAACAGAAAGTAAAATGGTTTTTAGAGAAGAAAATATTTTGCATTAGAAGGTAAACTCGATTTTGATGCACCCACTATTGTGTCATACATATATTTCATATAGATTAGAGACTCATGACATTCCTCCCTGTTTTTGGCTAAAGAAATGTCAAAAAGAGCAACCCAGTGATTTGATTTGCTTATATTTTCAATGTAAAACTAGGCTGAATTTCGTTTTGCTCCTATAGAATATTAGAAATTTTACATTTTTTTGTACCAAAGAAACATTTCTCAGCTTAATCCGTTCAGATGGGGATATTTTTTATGGAAAGCATGCATCAGGGCAAAATCAATACCGTTCGTTTTATTAGCTCTCCCCGCCTCCGTAGTATGCGAGCTTATGCAATGGGTTGACTCTATCTATCTATCACTCTGTCTGTTAACACTGCCATATCTCTTGTTTGCCAACGCTTGGCCGATTGCAGCGAAAATCAGTAAGAATAATCATTGACCCAAGGCCATGTGGGGTGTTCACAAATTTGGTCAAAGGTCACTGGGCCGATTACGCGCATTCTTTGAAAATCTTAATTCCTTCTTGTGCCACAACATCAATTGCATACTCACTAGAGATGGTCAAAAACCGCTGACCCAAGGTTCATATGGGTGTTCACAAATTTTGGGCTCAAAAGGTTCTGTGGGCCTTAACGGGGCAATCTTTTGACATCTATAATTCCTCCTTTGTGGCCACAAAATCATTGCTATAATCACAGACTTGGTAGCAAAACTCGGTCAGAATAATCACTGACCCAAGGGCCCTGTGGGGTGTTCACAGATTTGGGTCAAGGTCACGTGGGCCGATTAAAGGGCATTCTTTGAAAATCTATAATTCCTTCTGTGCCACAAATCAATTGCTCTAATCCTAGAGTTGGCAAAGAACCGCTTGACCAGGTCCTAGGGGGTGTTCACTATTTGGTCAAAGGTCATGTGGGCCGATTAAAGGGGCATCTTTGAAAATCTATAAATTCCTTCTTGTGCCACAAATAAATTGCTATAATCACTCGACCTTGTCGAAGAACCGCTGACCCAAGGTTCATATTGGGTGTTCACAGATGTTTTGGGTCAGGTCATGTGGCCAAGTAAAGGGGCAATCTTTGAAAATCTATAATTCTTCTTGTGCCACAATCAATTTTATAAATCACTAGACTTGGTTAGAAAACTGCTGACCAGATCCCTATGGGATGTTCCCAGATTTGGATCAAAGATCATGTAGACTGATGAAGGGCATTCTTTGAAATTATATCATCATCTTGGCAACAATCAATTGGCTATAATCACTAGACCTTAAGTAAGGAGAACTGTTTGTCACACTTGCATAATGCGTCAGTCCAAACGATTGGGCCGATTGGAGCGAGAATCGGTCAGAATAATCACTGATCGACGGCCCATGTGGGTTTCACAGATTTGGTCATAGGTCATGTGAGCCGATTAAAGGGCATTCTTTGAAAATCTATAAATTCCTTCTTGTGCCACAAATCATTGCTCTAATCACTAGACTTAGTCAAAGAACCGCTGACCCAAGGCCACATATAGGGTGTTCATAGATTTGGGTCAAGGATCCGCCTTTCCCGATTAAAAGGGCATTCTTTAAAAAAATCCTATAAATTCCCTCTTTGGCCTCAAATCATGTCTATACTACCGAACACTCAGAAGAAACATTGATCCAACGCCCATATGAGGTGTCTCATAATTTAAGTTAAAGGTCATGTAACTGATTAAAAGGGCATTTCTTTGGAAATTATAAATCCTTGTGCCACAATCATTATATCAATGATTTGGTTGGAATATAAATGTAAAACTGGGTGCTACTCAATAATGTTCTCTTTACTTATGCTCATGTGGGGACTTCTCAAGATTAATATCTCACAATAGAAATGTTGATGCCATGATCCACAGAGTGGTGTGCCCATACTAATCCTGCTGAGCTACATCACCATTGGTGCTCTTGTTTACGGCCATGTGCTTGTGAAATCTCCCTTGCACCTTTAAAGATTAAAACTGTGTTTTCAATACCATGGCAACACCCCCCCACCCACCAAAGGAAGTCAGCCTAGGCCCTATTTAAATCTTGAAACCACTTTAGTCTGCTACATATGTGACAAAGATTCAAAGTTGCACCTTCCCAAAGAGTGTATCATGAAGGGAACACTGGTGGGAGGCAAAGAGGGAGGTCTATGGGGTGGTCCCCCCTCCCCTCTGGCTATGCACTGAGAAAAATGACGGTATCACAGAGCACGGGGAATACCCCCCCTGCTCTGATCGCAAAGTCAGTTTGACCTACTGGGAAAGGAAAAAGAAATGGAAGAAGAAGGAAGAGAGGAAGTGAGAGGGAGAAGAGAAGAGAGAACACACAGCATGTTGTGTACCTTAAGAAACTTGCTGGGATACCACTTGGATCATTCTAAAATTACAAATTGCTCAAAGCACCAAATTCATCAGATATTTGACATTTTTTTTAAATTTTGGTGACAATCTTTTGAATCAAACTCAAAATAAATGCATGTTTGAAATAGCGCAATGACTGTATTAAGTTGTACTCCAATATCGTGCTATGTTTGTCATGTCACACACACTGAATGCAATAGTATATCATTCAATAAACAAAACATGAATTACAACATACCACGTACATAGTACACTTAAAAAATGACAGATTTAACTATAATGCAAGCATAATACACTCCAATTTTTCAATTCCATTTTAATGAAAACTTATTTTTTTATATGTAATGTGTTTGAATTGCTTCTCCATGAAGTAGTAATAAAGGTATTGATGATAAAAAAAATCTAAATTCCTTCTTGACGAACCTACTTTATATAATAATTACCCTATTTTTTGTGTTCGCTATATACCATCATAGGGCATACAAAAATAGTCGTGATTCTCCACTGGGGAATAAATAAACTTACAATTCTAACATTTTGTGGCATGAAAACTTGAGCAAAATTGACAAGTTTGATATTTCAGTTACTTGATCGTAGTCTTTAAATTGGCAGAAAATTGAATCAGTCCATGGGATACTTGGCATCCATTATGTGTTAAGGCATGGCCCCTAGCAAGGACTAGGGTAAATAGGTCATTAACAAGTCTTTCATGTAAGTTTGAACTCTTTGATAAACACCTCTTTTTGTACATTCCTTTCCACAAAGTGCAGGGCATGTGTTGCTTGATTCAAATGGAGTTTTTAGTGAGCCAGGAAAAGTTGTCAGAAATCTTGATCCATTGGGATGATGGTTGTTAAGGTTGATAATCTCCATCAATATCAATGATAGCCGGTAGCAATAAAGCGTCATTTTCGGTAAAGCTGGTAGTGAGCGTCTCCATCATCGTGAGTGATAGATTGTCAACGTTAAGTAGGTTTATCCAAGAGAAGATTTCAGTAGCTTCCACAAATGCATGCTTTCCAATGGAGGTTTTTGTACAGGTACTGATGTGAATCGTAAGTGATGAAACATGTGTATCGGAGGGACATGGGGTGCGACGACTCGCCCCGCCAACCCAATGCTTTTGTGGTAGCGGGGCACTGGTTGGCTTTTGCCGACTAATTGTCCTCCCCAAAAAACACCGGGTAAGTTAGGAGGCAGAACTCCTGTGGTTTGGCAACTGTCTTTCGGGGCAACAAAGAGGAAGTGGCAAACAATGTTTTTCCCGGGTATCTCTGTTGCTCTAAATGATCAATTTATTTTTGCCCTATTTACATTTAATTTATATATTTTTAATTTAATGTTTAAGTGTGTAATTATTAAGCTGAGAATGATTCTTTGGTACAATTTTTGTACAATTTTTTGACCTCAGCTCCTCCACAACATGGGTATATTTCTCTCCCTATTTTTTCAAGAGGGTGGGCATTTTTGAAAGAAAACAAAAGAATAGAAAAAAACAGTTTAGCTGAATACACAAAGTACTTTTAATGTTTTTTAGTCCTCATTACTATTTATTGTTTGACCATGGGCCATTATTAATTAGGGCCTACAGCCATACATAAACAATGACTTGAGATGTGACCCATACTTGTAAATACAATTGCACCAATAACAATGTATGTATAGCACCCCAACAAGACCTAAGGGGGTACATACCATGCACGAGTCCACATACAGAGCACAAAAAAAACCACAGCTAAAATATTATCCATGTCGGTGCTAAAATGCACACTGAGCACTTTCCCAGAAACATCCTAAAAGGGGTTAACAAAACACTAAATGTAAACAATGCACTTTCCTATTGTTCACATGTGAAAGACAACCATGCCTACCCAGCACATTCACATGAACCACATGGGTCATACTACTACTTTATCACCATGGTCTGCTAACTTTAATCCTAATTCCACTTTCTCGACAGATTCTTTCTTTCTCAGCCGGTCTCACGCCCATGCTCAAAGTCTTTAACCTAATTTGGTTTAAGTTTATCATTTCCAGATTAATCATTTAAGAGTAATGGACACCACAATCAAAGTTAGTTGTGAACACTTCCTAAATTTGCAACAGTGCAGTGAGTCCAAAACAATGGACAGCACCTGTCCCTGTGAATATTCCAAAATTATCAAATATGAATTTTGAATGGACATGGACACCCATAACATGATAGAAAATCACAATCTGACCAAAGCAATGACCATCTTCATAAATTAAAACAACATACAAACAATGTCCCCGTCCCTGTACTTATACCAATAAAGCTGCACTCGCTCATGGAAATTTGAGCAATACTTTCTATCATTTATTTTTCCTTGACCATCTCCTAAATAAAAAATTTTACAACATTCTGGTTGTTTCTGCCTAAGTGTTACCGGTACCATATACCCAAATAAATACAATCAATGGTTTTGTTCTAACACCAATTACTGTCCATCAGCATCCTAAAGTGGCAGGAAAACTTAGCTGAAGTCCACGGATGAGTGTTTCAACTCTCCCCCTTTTCTACTCATACTGAGTTCATACTCCTAGTAACACCCAAAATTTAATGTAAAAAATATAAACCTATGTCTGGACGGACGGACAAACTTTTCTGTGTAAGACAGCACACCTCCATGTCTGTCCAAGCTTTAAATTTGAACATCCTACATCCCAATATTACTATCACATAATCCTTTATCAACTCCTACACCCCCCCCCCCCATCACATTCCTATGATACTTGGTTATGTCCGATACAAAAAATACTTACTGGTCCCTAATGGAAAATGTTGAAAGAAATGTACATAAAATAAGAATCTGTATCCAAAATCCTTGTGGACCAGTACTACGTTTTGGCCAATGGTTTTTTTTTGGCAATGAGTACACAAAAGAAACAAAAATATACTACTTTGAGTTTTTGGAGTAATATATCACAAAAGTTATCCAAAACCTGTATAATATTTACAATGGAGAGAGGGGGCGTGTTCCAAAACAATATGTGTATCAAATATAAACCAGTGTGGTCAGCTGTCCAATGTCAAATTAAATATTTTTACCCACCAGCGGATTTCACAACTATACTTAAACCATAATTCTACTCCATAATATGAAGCGCACTTTACCGATATACTATAAATAGTAGCAACTCCAACACCATGTACCCTACACTGCTTGATTGATTAAAAAATAAATAAATCAATACATCCTCCAATATTAAAGCTCTGACAACCCTCTCATCAACATCAGCCACCAACCATTTACACGATAACAATGATCTAAATTGTTGGGAACAAACTCTTATCTAAAAACCGTTCCAAAAAAAATGGTTGAAGGACAAATCAGTAATTCCATTGATCCAACATGAACATGGAACTGACTTCAAATACTGAATCCTAATTGGAATGATCTTCTTCTTTGTGCATAAGAATAAAAGTACAAAATATTACTGACTCAGATGTCAATCTGACCATAGAACAAACAATGACCAGAAAATGTAAGGTCCAAAACACCGGGGCTACCAGGTTTCATCCACTATTAATAAATCCAGAGCAAATCTTACGTTTGGAACTTTTATGTATGAAAGAAAAAAAAAAGTAATAATACCCCTTTAATCAACAACCATCTCTTTGCTTGTAAAAGAACATGCCAATACTCCTGGTGCAAATCCAAACTCTACAAAACCCCACATTTAAATTGTGGCCCATCCTAAATGTTACCCCGAGGTCCCAGCCAAAAACACATTAAACTCACAACCCAGAATGGAGGAGGGTAATATTAAACACATAACCCGATTTAGAAACACCAGAGCATAAGCTTGAGCCGTTCAAAAGCAGACCAATTCCTTCCATCCATGCAACTCAACATGTAGCAATCATCTTGATAATCTAATCAACATAAAGTTTTACCCGATCAAATTTTACTAAATTTAGTTATTTTCCACAAACAACACCTATAACCTAGCACTGCCTAAGCGCTGTTACCACAGCCTAAAGCATGTCCGGCACCATCTGACACGCGGGAGAAATGCATATGACCTATCAGCCAGCAATGTCAAGCCCCGCCCATGCCACTACTATCCCTAGCAAAAACGAAGCATGCACAAACCGGGGGGGGTTCGATCACGATCTCGAACTCATCAACCTAATATGGCGGCCTTCATGAAAGTAAGAAAAGAAAACAAATCACGCGCCGGTTTTCATCATCCTAACTGGGCTCAACTGGACAAAGCGCGGCGATTTCGCACAAAATGTCCGCTGGGAATGTATTTAAATCAGAACAACAACACGTCCCGTTCATAATAAATTAAACAACCAAGGTTTTTGGAGCAAAAGTGGCAAATGACGAGACTTTGACATGACAACAAAATCAGTGTATGCATTACAGCGCTGAAGTGGATTCTTCAAAAACATACATGTCAACAAGAATCGGCTTAGACCCAAAATCTGTAGCGACCTGGGGCCTAATTTAAGGAAAGGAGAAAAAAAAAAAAAAAGGAAAAAAAAAAAAAAGAATCAATCACATTCTTGTACTGTGAATTCGATTAATTGGAAGAATGCCGCGTACTTTTGGTTAATTTATCGTAAACCGGATGCACACCGAGCAGGAAACATGCCTTCAACGGAAACACACATTGGCCTGGGCAAATGTCTGCAACCTTTGTTCACTAATCCACGTCACGAACCCCATTCTTGCTCGATTTCACGTCAAATTAAACAGGCAAAAATATCGGCCAAAAACGTGGCACAGAATGCTGCTACTATATCCCCCATGTAATGAATGATGCTTAGATCCTCCATGTACACACATGACTGTAAATTTTTTCATTTATAAAAGGTAAACAATCTCTGCTTTACGTACCTATTTTTTTTATTTCCAAAGAGGTGGGCAATTTGACTTATGAGGGCAAGGCCTGATCCAAGCACCTTACATAAGCCTTGGCCCTGATTGGTCGGACCGCGACCCAAGTCAAATGCACCACCATCGGTTTTTAGACGCTTTCATTTAATATACAACAAGGAAACAGCCGATGGACATGGAATGTATATGCTTTCCAGCCCTGCCACACATGTCTTAAATTGACAGTACTGATCACCAAACTTTCATTTTAAGAGTTGTTTCATCTCTTAACGATTCCCATGACAACTTGTACAAAAAGTGCCAATGGAAGCAATGCATTTGGGGAAGCTACTGGTATCCTCTCTCTTTGGTTATCCCACTGTGTAAATGACCCAAAAATAGCAACAGATTCAGATAAAGGGGACAGGTATATTGAGTTTGGCATTTTAGGTAGTAGCTGCTAAGTGGGTCATGATCCATCTGGATGATAATTGTGGTAAGGTTTTTCATTTTAGGATCCTACTACCAGTCCCCTTAAGTGACCTGCAAAGTCATAGATTAGATACACTTGATAACAACCTTTCTACAAACAGCATGGATCTTATAATAACAGGCACTTAAAGTAAGAAGGGGCTTAAGTTAACTCTTGAGACCCTATCATGATCAAAGATATGCTGAATTGTCAAAGCTGTCAAGATTCACAAAATATTTTTGTTTTATAACTCTTCAAGTTTTTTTCTCACACCTGCATTTATTCCAAGTAAAATCTTGGGACATGATTCCTTAAGAAAATTCTTTGAAAAATATTTTTTTTATTTTTTTTATTTTTTTTATTTTTTTTAAAAATAGTAAAACCTTTAAAATGTAAATGTAAATTAGGCGATTTCCCAGAATTTGCTCTGTCTGAGGAAAGTAATCAAAAAACTGTTGAGCTTATTTGTCTTTTAATAATAAAGTGGTCATTTTGGATGAATGCTTATTTTCTCAAATTTTAATTAATTCTTACCTCATTAGGGATTGTGTCTTTAAGGTAAAAACTTATCAATGAAATCACTGATACACATACACCATAAATAAATATTATGGTCCATGGTCTGATCACTAAGAAGGCCCTGTCCTTAGATTTTACTGGAAGTGGTCAAAATTTTGGGATCTGAAGAAAGCTATATTTTTCTCATTTACCCTGTGACATCTTAGGCCTAAGGAGGTTTGGTTGGGATGTTTGAGCAAAAGTATGACCCATTTCGGTAACCATAGTAATTTTAACACAGTACTCGGTGGGAAAAATTGTTTACAAAATTGTGTTTTAGTGCTCACATTCAAGGATTGAAATATCGGCACGAAACTGTGTAGAGGTTTTTGAAAGTAAGGTCATCATTTAAGATGAAAACTTCAATAATGAAATTGGGTTCATCCCCCTTTAGTGTTAACATGAAAGTTTGGTGCCATTTGAAAAGTTGAAGTCCAATTGCAGGAAAAATTTGGATGATTGGATGAAATAATCCGAATTATGTTGATGAGGTCAAAAGGTAATCACGGGTCAATGTCATCTGAAGTAAGTTGTAAATTATGAGATGGGTTAAAAAGTTGCAATGAAAATTTTTGAGATCTCATTTGATCTGTAGATCACAAAATGTTTTGGTATCACTAATCCCTCTCCTCCCATCTGTAATGTACTTGGGAGTGGACCAAAAATAACGTAACATAAAGAGGAATATAAGCTAGTAATGCAAGTACGTTTGACCCTCTCCCAAATGAAACTTAAAGTGCTTGACCGATCAGCTTTGGGGGCCCCCATTCTTTACCTTGAAGTTTAGTAGTAGTGTCCATTTTGATATCAGATGATCATTGAAATGCCTATTTCTCCCATTGTCATCATGAAATTTCAGCTCCAAATCATTTCTTTCTCAAGTACAGATGAAAAAACGCTGTTTTAATGGTTAATGGTTTGCTGCATTGGCAGACGCGTGGCCTCGGGTTATGGAAAATGAGAAAAGGCACTGCCTATGCGGCGTATGCGCCAGTCGGTGGACCGGCGAAGGATTTAACTTTAATGGTTAACCAATCATTATTAGCACAGGCAGTGAATAGGGCCTAAGGTTAAAAAAAATGGGGTTCGGGGATGCGGTATTAGCCATCAGGCAATGGACCTTTAACCCCCCTGAGGGGCCACCCCCACCTTCCTTTTTACAGTATCTTGATTGGCTCATTACATGATAAAATAGAATGATATAACCTCTGAGTAAACCAACAAAATAGACTGCCAACAACCTTTAAGCTTCTTAGCATGTCGCCTGATTGGCTTAATATTATCAAATAATCCTATGTCTTACCATAAAATTGGCCGGTCACTCAGGGTGTTAAGTTTGTACAGGTGAGGTCATAGCTTTGGTGCAGGGTAAACATGCACGAGTTGTGGCAAGTCTGCACTCACAAGCGCACACAAAGCTGCGTGTACGTATTCCGTACACATGCACAATAGCTGTACAAAAGCTGTGACATGACCTTGCTCCATACTGTACTGAACAATTAACATACATGGCTATGCAATTTCCCAGTGACCTTTGACCTATATGTTGACCTTTGACCTCAGGTTTTTTCTGTGTCTCAGATCAGCGGTCCTTTTGCCAATTTGTGTGGGTCATAGGTCATTGCTATCAATTTACCTCTAGATTATCTTTGACCTTTTGATTCACGACTGAAACCCTGCTAACAAAGTTCAGACTTCCTCCCTACCTTCATGCCAGATATCAGCCCCATATGTCAAAGCATAACAAATGCATAACCAAACCCGACAGACAGAACTTAATGAGCTATTGGCTTGGGTTCTCTTAGGTGAAAGGTTTTAGGTTTTTACTAAAATTTCAAGTACACAGTAAGTATGTGAGCCATGCGGGGGACTATTAACAGTAGCTAACCTCATCAAATGTTATAAAAATGATCACAAAATCAAAGATGACATAACCTGTGCATGAATTGACAGCACGATGGGCTGAATGTTGATTGAAAGTGTCCAAGCACAAATCATCGAGATAGATAAATACAGGCTAGAGGATGACGTGCCCATCTTGATTCATGACATAAGTTACACCTGGCGGACGCTTACTGCCCAAGCTTATTATCCGTAAACCTTACAGCATGGAGATATGCACTTCGTTTTATTTCGCCAGACAGCAATCCAAACATTTTCATGCATGTGGTGGTTTTGGTTCAAGAAAGTGTTTACTGTCCAAAGTTTAGCCACATGTTTTTTGCTGATTCAATATTAATGACTTCCAAAATAGCATGGGCTATAGTATGTTCGTAGTTGCTATGACGAGTATGACATTTTTTAACATAGTGTGCACAGTTCTAATATTTTTATTGATATGGAACTTTGACCTCCGGAGGTGCGAAACAGCATCCGCCAACTCGCTCGTTTTTATTTTGGTAATCAGCAAAATAGCGTGTTTGTGCCCATTCTAAAGAAGTCGTGATCTCATAGTTTGCCTTGTGCTGAAATCACTTTAGGATGCATCCTAAAGTACGTACTCAGACCGGGACTGGGGGTATACCATTAATTTTCATGGGGGACATTTTGGGTTGGTTCCGATTATTTTTTTGCGCCTTTGGTGGCCAATTTTTTACTTTTAATATACTTCTGTTTAAGATGTAATGGTGAGTGGGGGAAATTTTGTTATTTTTTTTATTTTTTTTATTTTTTGCTTTTTTTAAGTTTTTTAACTTTTTTAAAAAAATATTTCCTTACCCCTACTCTATCAAAGAACACATGTTACAGACAATATCAGTGATTTTCTTAAATCAGAAATAACAAAATTATCAAAAAATCTTTTTTGCATGGATGTACAAGGTAAGGTATCCTAACATATCCTGCAAATGAATAAGACCAGACACAACCCAATAAGGCAAAATCGAAATTTAATTCATACTGTCCGAACGGACAATTAGTACAACCTGTAATTGAATGGAGATCGTATCTTGGAACACTGCTGTTTTCTTCCTTTTCTGTCAAATTCTTCAGTTGTGGGTGAAAAGTAACTTATGGGAATTATACTACATTTCCTTCACTTTCAAGCTAGTCCTGCACTTAGTTTCAAATATTTTGACTCTTTCAGATCAACACTGATAGTGTCTTTACGTGGACTACACACCACACATATTTTCAGATGTTTCCCTTGGTTAAATATTTGCTGTGTCTTGAAGTGATGTTTCATCATATACCAGAGACTAACCTTGGCATACCTCTTGAGAACGCCGTCATCTTCTGATAACTTTTCATTTAAGTATCCCGGCTGCTATTTGCAAGATTTTTAAGCCTCTATTTGAACTGAATTAGGCGATGATTATTCTGATCACTTCCATTCTGTCATTTCCTTCATTCTATCATGGAAGTTCCAGTTTGACTGTTCGGGGTAATGAGGGGTGGGTGTGGGAGGGGGGTTAGATTGATCCCTTCGGAATCAGTGATAGCAGTGGTTAATGCTTGAACATGTATGTTTTGATGTTTTGGGGCGTAACCATATACCTGTATTTTTATCAGTAAATGTTGGTAGCTATAGCCCACAAGATTTTGCATGACCCCCAGGGCAATCTTCTGTCTAGGTTAGTCTGGTATCTTCCTTATCATATGCATGGTATTTTTGTCTATTTTTAACATCTAGATTATGTTAAAAAGATTTGTAGGAAAGGTGTAATGTAATATCATCCAATTTAAAAGGTAAGAGAACAAAACCCAAAAAATTAAATGCAAATTTGGCTATTTAAAAATAAATGCTGTAACTATACTGTGTTCGTCTTACAAAAAATAGTCTTGTAACCTGTATAGTAGTGTGTTTAGTGTCCTGCATATGTTTCGCTCCTATCAGGATACGTTCACAAAGGCAACTGACAAAACACAGATAATTTAGGCTACTGTTTCCATGTATTTTATCCGCATTTGGTCCATTTTTGTGTCGTCTGAAAAAATTGCAGAAGGCATATAGGGATACTCTGTCGTAATGTCTGTGTGTGTGTGTCTGTGTCAAAATGTTAACCCTTATAGATATTGCATTCTGTAGAGTCTGTAAGGGCTACGATGAGGTTACTTGGTGAAGGAGGGCGGGGTAGGTTACATGTTGGGGTGACCTCATTTTACCTTTGGCCATATTCACAAACCAGTGAGCGCCAGACAACACTTGGCAGTCCGGGACCGCACAATGTATTTTTATACGTGCTGGAGCAGGACCCGAAGACTGACACTTTCTCCCCTTGGCGTGGCTCAATTGCTTAGTATCCCGTGCCTGTCCTATATTGTGCATCATTTTGCCACAGCCTGTCATCTGTATAAATTGTATTTTGTCATTTGTGACACATTGCAGGTGATCTTATTTAGAACACACAATCACATCCACGTTTGACCCTCCATGTCATTGTAAGAGCTGTACATTATAACATAGCTTGAAGGGTTTCACCTCATTATTCTGTACATCTTGGTATAACTACAATGTCTGGTATAACCTGTTTTACATAGTTGCTTTTTCAAGGTAATAAGCATTTAACTATAATGACCTAAAGGATTTGCCCGGGGGGGGGGGGGGGGGGAGTCTCAATACATACCATATGCCAATACTAGGCACATGTTTCAGTCCTTCGGTGGTTGAATTCAATTTTGGTAAAATGGAAAATGGTTCCAAATTTTGTCTACAACTTAATGTGGCGATTTTTTTCGGAGCCAATTTTGCTTAAAGGCACTATCTGTGCTTTGCTGTAATCAGAAAATCGAAAAAATCCATCAAAAATCAGATTTTTTGCATTTCTGTAACAAGTACAGGTACCCTAACTACCCCCTGCAAATGATAAGACCAATCAACGTAATAAGACAAAATCGGATATTTTAGGCCGGTTTGTTTTTTTTGTTTTTTTGTAAAAATAGTTAGATTCCCGTCCTACTGGTCTTCGAAAAGTTACAAGGGAGGGAGGCTTTTTTTTATATTCGCGATGGTAGCCACTGCTTTAATGACATTACTGAAGGTCCTCAAACTTGCAGTGGTCTTTAAAATAAGCCGTGGGCTTCATTCATACATGTCTCACTACTGTAAACATGTTCAACTGTTGAAATTTTTCCAGTCTAGTAACAATAAATCCATGTACATGAATGATTGTACATGTTTGTAATTTTAAACCTGAAACTTTTTTAAGAGTATCACAAATTTTAACATATGATATGATTTTACTACAATGCAGCATGCAAACTTTGTAACTAAAAAGCTAACTAAAAAACCCATCTGTGCCCCCGAATGGTATGATTATTAAAGCTAAAATACTAATAACATCTGGCGAATTTGTCAGCCGATACTCCACAGCACAGCCACTACTGTCATGACATTATGACGGTACTTATTCCTGCATGACCTCTGCCACCACCCCTTTTTAACTTACACATGCCGTTTATTCCGTTGAGCCGACTGCCGAATTCATGGGTCAGTGCACAATAACAATTCTTTCCACAAAAATGATGGTTAAACAAGTTTGGGTTTCATTCGTACATGATAGCACTCCCCATCTCCCCGTCGAGTCCATCATAGACTCCTGTATAACTTCCAAGCTCTTTCTGCCATAGCGCAAAACTTGCATGAAACTAGAGCTTGTTGAATGGGCTGGAACCGATCGAGACTATGTCATGGACTCTCGTATCCTGTGTGCTCATATCCGTGATCAAAAATGCACCATAACCAGGGATGCATGCTCACTGTTTGGAACTACGCTTGTAACAACTGTGCTATTTCACTTTCAAATGGCACTGGACATGATTTTTCCGTACGGGTTTTCTCATTTTTTTTCTCAATTTTTTTTTACACTATCAATAAAAAAAAAATTGGATGCGCGGTCACAAGTGGTGCGGGCAGAGATGCGAAATCGAATAATTTTTTTTACAAGGGCCTTAGTCATTACTGTCT
>JAMKCH010004305.1:0-81675 GCA_023653785.1 Ophioderma brevispina
TGTGCAAAATGAGGAGCTGTTAGGAATATATAGTCCATTGAGTGCTGCTCAAAAGTATTAGTATGCCTTGGGCATTTGTAAGTCAGAGCGACATATTCTAGTGGCAGTGGAATAAATGTAGAGTGCTTTGTACTTTGTGAAAGGAGCTATATAAATGTCAACATGTATTTTGAGAGCATGTGTGGTCTGGTGGAAAAGTGCAGGAGTTGTGCTCATAGACCGTTAAAATTGTCGAGTTCGGAGCCCCCCCACTATGGTCTACATGTTGTGTCCCTGGGCAAGATACGTAATTAAAATACCTCGTCAACCCAAGCGAAATATGGGGAGCTGTTTATGGGGAATATTAACAATCTAAGTGTGATAGGCTGAGAAAGGTATTTACCCAAAAGAGCCTTTGAATCACACAAAATGGTAAAATTAGTTCCAAACTGTTTACAAAGAATATTGAGTATTTAAAACAAAAATAAACCTGAATCTGAATCAACTGAAATATTTTAAAAAAAAATGAATTTTCTACCTCTAAGACATTTTTTTGTCTAAAGTTTTTGAGAAGAATGAAATGGGTTAAAATGGCTCGAAACTTGATATGTGCATGGGCCTACTGCATGGATGGAAACTTTTTTTTGAGGGGCGCTACTAATGTAAAATACAGTCAAATAATTGATTGTAAATTCACCTAAAAATCTGCAGTTCATGGTTACAGTATAGTGCAATCAGTGGTATTTCCAGTCAGTATGAACAAGTCTATAGCAATCCAGTATGAAACTAAAAACTGTGCACTTAGAGAGGTGCCTGCCAAGTTATTTAATCCATTGTGCCCACTTTCAGGTTTCATGTTCATGAAATAATGTTCCAATGATTCATGATTATGTTTAATGATCATATTCCACAATATGACTATGGCACTTATGATTCACAAAACATGACTGAATCATGGGAACATGATTCATTGTTTCATTTGATCATGTTCCACGATCGTGAAACATGAATATTTTCATGAACATATTCACATAAAAATCAATGGAGCATGAATCTTGTTCCCATGGCTGATCAACACTCTGTACACCTGTATCTGCACTGGCACAGCGACCAACCAAAATGTTCCGACAAGAATGCACAAGATTTGGTCTCATGCTGTACATACACTGCAGTGGCCCTGCCACATTGATTCTGCTGCCGTGGGCTGGCCACATAACCACCAGTAACCACTGAAACTTTTGTAGCCAGTGCTGATGCTTCTGAGCAATTTGGTTTAAACCTTTTGAGAAGAGAGACAGAAAGAAAGCAAGAACAGTAGTTACACGCTGATACTGTGTAACTTAGCAATATAAAAATGAATTTGTAATTCCACCTTTGCATGGAAATACACAATCAGTGTGGGTGGTAAGTAGTATTTGATTATTCAATACAGTGCTGAAGACAAGCTTGCATCAGGGTTTGCTTTAATGTATTACCAACTTTTCAGGTTCAAAGATCAAGTCAATATGGCTCAAAATAGTGGGTTGCAGTTGCTGTAGCAGGACAGGGACCCAACCGACGTAAATAAATAGAAAAAATTAAACAAGGTTTACAACTTCTGGGGTGACTTTTGGTCCTCTGCAGGAATTGCAGAAGGCACATAGGATTACTCTGGTCGTATGTCTTGTGTGTGTGTTGTGTTTTATGTGTCTGTGGTCAAAGGTTAACCCGTAATATATTGCATGCCTGTTATAAGGGCTACGATGGTGTAACTTGGTGGAAAGGAGGGGTGGGGTGAATTTTGGTGACCTCAGTGACCTCATGTGACCTTTGTCTGGTCAAAATGTGAACCCTTAATATTATTGCATGCCGTATGAGTTCCGTCTAAGTCTATGATGTGAGTAAACGGTGAAAGGAAGGGGGCGGGGGGTGGGGGTGGGGTGACTGTTGGTGACCTCATGTGACCTTTGGCCCCATTCACAAAAATGCGATGGCAGACGCATCATTTTAGAAGTTGGTTAATTTTTAGAGTGTATTCAATATGTGGCACACAAGTTGTTTCAAAAGGTTGTATTATTTTTTTTTCTTTTGTTAATTCTCCTCATTTCTCAATCCGGTACACCCCACGATGTTTTTACACGCGGAGAGAGTTGGTTGGTATTCTGAAAGGGGGACTAACTTTAGACCTGGGTTTAACCAGGGTTAGTCCTACAGTGGGGGACTTTTGCCTTTCAAAATACTGTGAAAGTTGATTAAGTAAACGGGTGGAAAATTCCTCATGGATTGGCGGAAACGGCCCATCCATGAGGAAGTTGCTCACGCCGTTACGCACACTTTAGATTATGTTGTAAGAAAAAGTCTTGTTATTCTTCATTTCTCAATACGTACCCCCCCACGATTGCCGCGGAGAGATGTTGGCTTGTCTTCTGAAAGGGAGACACTTTAGACTGGGTAAACCAGGTAGTCCTACAAGTGGGGACCTTTTTTCCTTTCAAATACTTGAAAGTTTAATGTAACGGGTTGAGAAAATTCCTCCTCATGAATGGGCTTGAAACTGCCCATCCATAGGAATTTTCTCACCCTTACAGCACACTTTTGAGTATGTTTAAGAAAAAACTTTTGTTAATTCCCTCATTCGCAATACGGTACACCCCCGATGCCGCGGAGAGATGTTGGTTGGGTATTTTGAAAGGGAGACTAACTTTAGACCCGTGGGTTTAAACCAGGGTTGTCCTACAAGTTGGGACCCTTTTTCCTTTCAAAATATTCTTTGAAAGTTAAATGTAACGGAGGAGAAATTCCTCAGGGATGGGCTGAAACGGCCCATCCATGAAGGAATTTTCTCACCCGTTACATCACACTTAGAGTATGTTGAAGAAAAAAAGTCCCCTCTTAGGACTAACCCTGGTTTAAACCCAGGTCAAAGTTAGTCCTCCTTTTCATAATACCAACCGTTTTTCCTCGATGCATTTGGAAAAATCAGCACCAGAGCCTGTGTAATACAAATTTACCAGGACATGTACAGTGTCGGTTGTCTACATAAGTCTACATTTGCTTCTTTCGATCACACAACTCTTTCATGAGCTGTTTCACATAATAATCATACTACTTGCGTGTTTATCCAATGGAGTTGGAACAGCGTGTCGACCCTTGCGGTCTAAAATTGGACTGGCAAGTGTAACCACTGGTGACCCCCATATTGGTGATTGCAAGAAAGCTTAGGCCCCTTGGTATAATATTTGTTATGTTGTAAATACAATGTAAGTATACTATATGTAAGGATAGGTGTATGGTATGTTTATGTTTGTATTTATGTGTGCCACAAAGTTACTGCAACCAAAAAGACGGAGGCTTTAGCAATTTTACCAAATTACTAATTTCCTCCTGTTTAATTTTGAACATATGCAGTTTTGATGAGCAATTTTAGATACCTTAAGGGAAAATTTATGATGTACCCGATTTTTTAGGGTGCTCATTTTTTCCGTCCACAACAAGACATTGGATTAAGCAGAATTGTTCACATGGTGTGCAAAACATTCGAATAGAATATTTTTTGTATATATCTGAAATGGTACAACATAATCATTTTTTTTAATTCCTGTTGTCAATTTTTAATATCCAAACAAATACTCTGGGTGAAAAAGTGATATTTCCGCAAATTATTTGCCTTATGGATCTTCCTTTCTGTGAAATGTTCTACTTTTATGTAACCTTCAGCAATGATTAAAAGTATGACACCTAACATTTTCTTCACTAGAAGGTGTGCTGAGCCCTTTAGACAGTTGGGTTGTGCGGCCATTTCCAAATAATTTGAACTTATATAGAAACTCGCGAGCATTGAATAAAGTGAAGGAGGATATTTTTGACGTACAAATTCAAATTGCACTTGATCGATTGTGGACCACCTCCCTAAGAACTTTTCCAAGGTTTATTGGACAAACACGCCAAGAAACCCGCAAAATGTTTTTAACTGCCTGACTATCGATTGTGCCCATAGAAACCATGCTTTGACTTTCGTCGTGCACGACAGAAAGACAATCATCATATTACCTAAAGACTGCGTTATTCGGCTATTCCTCAGGTGTGTCTAATACATTGGCAAAGCATTCCAAATATGCAAAACTGGGTTTCTAGAAAAAATTGGGGGCGCTTCTTTCCTGAAATCCCCTCTGTCTCTGTAAATAAAGACGAAAAATACACGGGTCTCGAACCCGGTCCTCTCGCTTACTAGGCATGAGATTTACCACTGTACCACAGAGGTACTGTTTTTACGTGGATTGCCATTAAACAAAAAAAAAAAACAAAAAAAAAAAAAAACAAAAAACCATCTCTAATTGTAATTTCAGTCTTTATTTTATAGTCTCAAGTGGCTGTAATTATATGTTATGTATAAATAGAAGAAATGACCTCCATGCATGATCCGCAGAATCGATGACCATGTGAAACTCAATTCAATGTACTCGAGGATCGGGTTCAAGACGTGGTATTTTTTGTCTTATATTTATTCAATGGCTCGCCAGTTTCCTGAATTTCATATAATTTATCTAATATTCTCTTGGCTTGTATCATTTCTTGATCCCGCGTACATTGAATTGAGTTGCGCATCGTCATAGATTCTGCTAGAATCATCAGGTAGTTGTCCATCTTCTTAATACATAATAATTTGAACTTACCTTCTTCCTGTATACACCCCTATAGGGAACGTATTAATTTTCTATCAATACACGACAAATTCTAAATCATGTTGTTTATAAACAATGTTTTTGGCTTATCACATCAGTTGTGATATATTACATTGGTAAGCATTCTAGACATGTATATGCAAAAAAAGAAAATATTTTGTATAGAAATAAAAAAATATTGGGGCCCTTCTTTCTGGAAAGGTTCTGATTGTCTCTTTAAGGGGGCATTGCATACAAGTGTGAGTGGCAGTCAATGTTTAGATGTTGTCATCTGTCCAAAAATGTGTGCTATGCAATTGTTACTAACCCGAGTGCTAAATCAGACTATATGCATTGATCTAGGGCTGTTACTCATCCGGGTCACTTGGTGTTGCTTAGCCTTTATCTTCGTCCCTCATTGCGCAGTATCACTCCGCTACACACCCACTGTGCTTTCTAATAAATCCCCCCCGATCTTAGTTCATCGCAGCCGCCCTGGTTCATTTAGGAGGTGATAACCAAATGTTGTTTTCTACGAGGCCGTTTGCGGTTGGCACCCTTGTCATACCATTTCTTTGATTTTTTTCTACCATGCAAGTTGAAACGAATAGCCATTCTAAATGTGCATGTTATTTCCTAACTAAGCCGGCTGCTATTTCCAAGTCCTCCTTGCTATCACTTCAGGTAAAAATTTGGCCGCATTTTTGCCAATTTTTTTACACGGCGCCATGGGAATCATCACCACCAAATGGTGCTCTATACTTCCTCTACCTCAAAATGGCCGAAACTGTGACATCAGCGTAGACCGTCCCTATAATGAAACACCAGTTTTTATAATTTAATCTCAATGAAACTTGCAAATTTTTTTTCATGGACATGCTTATATATTCAAATGAATTTGGTTACTTGATATTTTTTAATTAAAATTTTCATTTGGCAACAGCAATAATTTTCGGTGACAAAAAAAATCACCCACGAGGTGACACTGGCACTAGGCAACAGCTTTTTGACCCTATTAAATTATCTCTTATTTGTAGAATAATTTTAAAGGGCGTTTTGACACATTTCCTGACAAAAGTAGAGATACTGCATGCAAGAAATTACCGCAGTCAAATTAGAATAATCCATTTCGGGAATCCTTTCATATGTCTACAAAGGTCATGAATTTGGTATGTTATGCGCCTATTCATAGAAAACATTTAAAACTAGATTTTGAGAAAAAAAAACTGGCATTTGCCCACCATGAAATTTCATAAAAAAATTTACACAGGATGTAATCAGTTGAATAGTCATCCAAATTCCATGTCAAACTGTGTTGCCATTGGGATTTTTTTCTGGTTTTATAATAAATGAGCCCTTTGCACAACAGCTGTTCTAGGACTACCAAAACTTGAAAAGATCTACAAATAATCAGCACTGTTATTATTATTATTTATATCAGGCCTCCGAGTGGTGCAAAGAATCTTTGTATGTACAGTTTTGGTAAAAGTACCCCTAATGAAATACAACATTTTTAATATTGCATCGCATCCGGGCATTTTTAGCGAGAATGACATTATTTACTGACTGTTAGGCTTTTTGGACTACTACAACCCTGTCAACGCAAGGTTTGGTTTGAGTCAGCCTGATATTTAAATCATAATAATATTGGAATGCTTTTTCTTGTACAAGAAAACATTGCAACTCGCTCGAAAATATTGTACTTGTTCTTCGACTCGTAACACGATTTTTTCTAGCTGTGCAATATATTTTTTGTATCATGCTCAAAGCCATTAACTTTTTATAAATTGTCCATAGGTATCATTGACAAAAATATATTCAAATGTATTTTTAGTATTGCTTTATTTGAGCAATTTCAATTAAGACATGTTGTCTAAGCAATATGATGTTGTTCAGTTTAACTAGTTTTACCTGAATAGGTTGTATCAATATCTGGCCTAAATTAATGTAATGACAGAAATAAATTTTAATATTCTTTTATTATTTTATTTATTTAGTTTTGGAGACTTAAAGAAATATTTTGTTGATCGATGGTTTGCAGTTTGAATATTAACCCCTGAGGTCTACACCTTTCTTACAGTATCTCTGATTGCTCATTACATGATAAAGCATGATATAACCTTGCATTAACCAATCATGACCTGCCCATATATCTATACCCACGATTTAAGGTTTTTCTTACAATATTTCTGATTGGCTAGATACCAAATTAACCCAATGTATAACCATCAAATACTCCCAGTACATTTGGAATAGGCATCGGCCTCAATCTTCGTCATAATTGTTGACACGCTTTTCTTACAGTAAAATAAAATTGTCCTCCTCTCCCCATAACAAATTTGAAACTTAAAATTTGTTACAGTGTGCCTAACAAGTACCCAACATTGATTGGGGGGGGGGTTTATGATTAGCAGAAGCTGTAAGTTTGATACCAATAAAAGGGCCATATTGTATTGAGGCACAGATTTTTTATGTTACCAATAACAATTAGGCAAGTAAAAAACTAGTTGATCGTCCGTCTTTTTGAAAAGTTGGGTGAGGAGGACTTTAATTATTTGGTTAATTTTATTATTTTTTTCAAGATGGCAGCCATGCTATGGCCACCATGATATTGTGGGAGATTGGCGTTTTTGTGTTGTGGAAATAGTAGTATGCAAGAAGTTTGAAGAAATTGCTCAACAAAATGAATGGATACTCTTTAAAATAAGTGCGAGACTTCAATAGTGCTCTGATAATTTTTTGTTTGACTTTGTTTTTCCCTTTTTTAGGCTCTTTTGGTGGTGGTGTTGCTTTTTTAAAAAAATAACAAATACAACAACAATCGGTGCGGCGTCCAAAAATCGGAGCGGGCGGAGACGTCAAACAGGTTTGTATTTCTTTAGTTGGCCGTGGAGGTTAGTGTCTGGATATTTGTAGTTTGCCTTGCTTTACAAAATTCATTCATTGTGCTCATTGGTGAATAATGGAACATGCCCTTATGTGTCAATAAACCGACACACTGAACGGCATTTTTTCATGCACAAAAAACTTAAGTGCAAACGAGAGATTTCAATAACATCGTCCTACAAATGTGAAAAATTAATATTTTTGCACTGTCTAAACCTTTCTATCAAAAATATCCCCATCTGAAAGGATTGAGCTGAGAACTGTTTTGGTACAAAAATTGTGAAAATTGTCTAATTTCCTGTAGGAGCAATATAAACTTCACCCTTTGTTTTCTATGAAATATAAGCTAGAAAATACCTTTTGTTTCATTTAATTTTTTCCTGCACCAATAAACCTTAGGGATCTATTGAGCGTCTAATACTATAGGAAACACTCCATAAATTATCACAGAAACTATAGAGGACTTGAATCTCTCATTGTACCTTTAAAAATACAGACTCATACCGCATTCATAAACATTTTATGAACAGTTTTTTCAGTTTTTGAAAATCTTTTGCATGTAAAATGCTGCAAACACCGCCTGTAAAAAAAACAAATCATATACACCATTAACATTCCGCACATGCATTGAAATAATCAATGCATCATCGTGCTTCAACTAAATTTTATCGAATATTTTCGATGAGTCGGGTGTATGACATAGATGTTTTTTTTTTTGAATTTTTAATCAATTTTTAGAAATGTACTAAATATCAAAGTCGTCAAATATGAACAAGTGTCAAAAGGTTACGCGTATTTTAAAATCTTAATTATAAATTTGGCAATTTTGACTTATGTTTGCATACCGAGATTCTGGTGTATTACATAGTGATAGATGTTGAACCCTCTGTCAAGAAGTGTATACTTATTTGCCACCAGGGCTTTTTTATAATACTTTTGTTTGTAAATATTCTCATCTTAAATTTTAAAAATGTTTAGTTTTTTTTAATAATAATAATTTATAAATATTTTACTACTACAATGAAATTTTATATGTTTAGTCAAATCGTGAAATCTCGGCAAATCCACTCACCAGCGTGTCACTATGTACTAAACCAAATTGAGAAGATTCTCGATGACATAGTTGTTTGACAGATGTTCTGAAAGCCCGATTGTTTGTATTCCATAATTGACGGATGCTGAATAACGCTTAGTATAGGGAAAATTCAACATCAGTCCCGTATGTTCAATTACCTAATCCCATTTTGCGTAGATGTTGGTGTGCGGATAAGATGAGTAAACTTCAATGTTATTACATTCCATTTTATCAAGTAAGAATTCATGAATATTAAGCTAAAATAAATAGTCAATTGTTCATTTTGTTTCTGTAATCGGATTGATTGTTGGAATCGTATATGGGGATGTTTATCGACTCTTTAGATTTTGCGATTTTTCAAATGCGATTTTCTCGAAAACAAAAATTCGTGTTTTGTTTTAACACCACCCGTCACTATGTTATACACCCACGATTCATTACTATATTTGCAAAGAAAAATAAATTAATTATTGACTAAAAGGGGATAACCATGCATCAATAATTGATAAATTGATGAATGGTTTAATTTATACGTTATCAATGGAGGATCAGTATATCATATACTACACCTTTGTGGCAATATCAAGGGCATTTTCCTCTTAAAAGGGGCATTTCGTGATCCACAACCTTGTCCCCCGACTTAACTCCAAAAAGTTTGAGATTTTGATATCACCTGAACTGTTGGGCCTTTGTAATCCATGTGTACAAAGTCTTGCATACCAATTCGTTCGTACCTGTAGAAATTTGCAATTTTTATTTTTCTGTCTGTAAACAGACAGAAATTACACCACACTGTGGCCTATGGATCCGTGGAAACAACAATTTGCTCATAACCCCAAACCGCAAGATCAGGAATCAACTAAATTTTTGTTAATAAAGCTTTTCTCAAGGATTCTAGTGAACCATGATAAAACGAAGGTGCTGGAAGAATCATGAAATGGAACCTTTAATCTCCCAAACTGATTTGTGAAAACCTAATGTATCTCAGGATATGCAGTTAAGCCCCCTGAGGTCTACCTTTCTGCAGTATCTCTGATTGGCACATGTTACTATACCCTCATGATATTTATAGGTATCGACATTTTCATGGTCAATTTCCACTAGGTTGCCGAATGGACTTTTTGCCTATTTCTATGTATGTGGGAAAAGCTATGACCTACACACCCCTACTGGACTGCCGCATCTTGTATCGTTCCCCACATTTCAAAGTTCACAGCTTAGCACAGGTTCAATTGATCATCAACACCGGTCAAACATTCCTATTCATATATCGGTGTCTTGGAAAATATTTGAGGTATAGTAAACAAAAACAACATGGTTTATTTTGATAAAGTAGGTGAAAACCACTGTCCCTGTTGTTGGATGATGGGACTGGGACCTGGTAAGCGCCAGATGGGGACCAGGGGGAAATTTTTTTTCTCGCCCTCACCCATTTTCACAACACCCCGGCCAGCAGAAAAAAGTCTGGTGCTGCCACTGACTACCTACTCGAGACCTCCTCTTGTTAGGTATCCCTCATCACACCCCTCGGGACATAATTTGTACTACTAACCCACAACCATGTTGTTATTTATATTCTAATGGCATTGATGAACCTCATTGCAACAACAGAGGATCTTCCATCAATATTAGTAAAATTTTAATGCTTTTCCTTACCATGTCTTTGATTGGCTGATAATCTATAAAACCACGATGTAAAACATTGCCAGTTAGACCTCTGGGGTTAAAAACAATTAACCTTGAAAGTACTTTATGTGACCAATTGCGAAAAATAAGCTGACCTCCAAGAGTTTGAAATATGTTTTTTTCTTGTATTTTTAAAATATAGTTACTAAAACTAAAGATAGTTGCAAAAATGTTCATTCCAAAGTTGTGAAGTTTTGTTTCCATGTATAAAACATTTTTGTATAAATAAAACAGTGCCATGGATCTGGTATAACAAAAATTCTGGATCCGAAATTTTAAATAACAAAGTTGTGATTAACTATATGAAGGACATCGATATGAGCTTAGCTATTTCACACAGCGATTAGTATACTGTACGGACAAGCATTATGTAGGTGCAAAAAAACACCTTTGTTGGAAAATCGGGGCGCCCTCCTCGGGAAATCTCTGAGTCCCAGCCTGTCTGAGTCGGCCTTTTAATATTTGTCTGTGTTATTAAAGGGACACATTCATAACACGTTAATTTTTAGTTCACATATGTGATCACTTAATGTTGAAAGATTCAACATTGATGATATTACACCAAATTAATTAGCTAATTATAAGACAAAATTAAATCGGGGGGACTGATGGGCGCATCCATGTTATCAATCATCTCCCGCCATCGTGGACTTTTTGGCCCTCGCCAGCCACTGCACGTCATGTCTATAGTTTGGTCCCATGATTATTGGGTCAACACAAGTAATTTACTTTTGAGAATCTAACATGTCAAGAAAGGTTTGCATGCCTTGAATCACGCGTTATCTTCGTGATTATATATTCTCAAAAGAAATAATACTTCACAGATAACTTCAATACAAATAATGAGTTGGCCTCCTTACTTTCGGATGTAAAGATTTTCCAATGAAGAGTAGAGTCAATTGAAGTCTCACCTGTCCCACATAACCGTCTTCAGCTGGACAGAGAGACAAAAATAGTGTCATGCAGGACGCAGGAAGGTCTCAACTTGATTTTATGCGGGGAATTTCAAGTGATTGTATAGCATGTGGCATGAGGGAATCTGATATGAATGGCTCTACTCGAGCATACACGCTGAAGAACGTTCGGTTGAAAATTTAAGTCCCCTTTTACAAAACTTAGAATCCAGGCACCACATTTTGTGAGACCACACCTATATATCCGCTAACAATTCTAACATTCCATCACACACATGCCTTATTTGTTGGCCCAACAGGCTGCTCCCATCAAACCAGTGAGAACAATAAGCAAATCTAGCGTGATGATCTCCTTTAATGTAAAGTTAATTGGGAATGTAGAAGGGATTTAAAATTCTGACAAAGACTAATATTGGGTAAGATGCGTATGTTAATCCATGGACTTATATAATCAAGACAAAGTCTGGTCAATTGACATAATCTTGGGCGTCATAAGCTACTAAATGAGTGAATCTAGGGGGTGCAGATGCAGGGCATTCATTGCAAACAAGGGTTGAAAAATATCTTGGAGGGAAAAAACTCTGCAGAAGTACCTGTAAAACGGCTTTTGATTGCACAGATTGGGTCAAAATTGCTGTCAAATTGCACTGAAAATGCACTCTTTTCCTTTCCCTGGATCCCCCCCCCCTGACATCCCCGGGACTCTTCAGGGGCACTAAAGCAGCCCGATGGCGTGTGGACCACCTACTGCATGGACCAGATCATATCCAGGATCGTGCTCCCTCGGCGGTCGAGTTATTGGATATACCCCTTGTCAAAGAAAATTAAAATTGTGCATGAGATTTCTATAGATACAACTAAGTGTTGCAAATTTTTTACTATCATCAAATTGGTAGGAATGTACCAATCAATAAACTTAAAGTTGGGAAGAATAAAAACTTTTGTTATGGGTATTTAAGTTGACAATAAACAACAGAACCGGCGTGATATAGGTTCTCAGTTATGAACGGAAAGTAGCTGAGGAGTTGAGGATTATTTATTTGGATAAATCCAATACTCTTCCACATCTAACCTCAAGCTAATGTTAAAATGGGGAAGTCTTGTGTTTAATGAAAGAGTTGGTAAAGAGTTGGTATTGGTGTTTTATAATTTACGCTATGGAAATCTTAAGGGCCATAACTATCAATGATTTGCTCAATCAGATAATCGAAAAAAAATCAAAAATCAGATTTTTGCTTGTAGTTTGTAACAAGCTTAGGTATCCTAACAATATCCTCCACACAAGTTATGGACCAAAAGAACTAATAAAGACGAAATCGGATATTTTAGCCCGTACGTCCATACGGACACTTAATACAGACATAATTCTAATGAGATTCATATCTTTGGGACCAATCTGGTTTCTCCTTTTCTTCAAGTTTTCGCTTGGAAAATATAACTTATGAGAATCCACAAACCTATTCTTCACTTAGATTTCCTGCAATTTTAAAATATTTTGACTCTTCGGGATGGATCACTCCTGATATTGTTTCCTTTAATTTTTTAATATAATAACTAAAAGGAACGCGTCAATAATTTGCCATGTGTGTAAAGTTCCACTGTCTGATAAATAAAACAAGAGGAAAGATATCTGTTGCTAATGATGTTGTTTTGGGGAATCTGTTCCTTTAATTGTAGACTAGATTGACCTCAAAGGGTATATGAGCCCACCCAACAGTGCACCCAGCTTTATTGAATTTAACTCAAATAAGGTCATTGGATCCCACAAAAATCCTTTCTTAACATATAAAAATCATGACTCATTTTTGCCCACAAAGCTAGGATTTTTAACCCTTGTGCTAGCACCAGGGTTATAGCTATGACGCACAAGGATGTATCCAATTTTGTGTGTGGTTTGTATATCAGGGCCGTTACATTTCTAGACATCAGCTATGAGGGACGACAATTTTGGAAGTGGGGAGGGGAGAGACCCGAAGTAGGGACGATTAGAGCGATTCTTTTTACCAAAATGGGGTTGTAATTGTCCGTTGGAGCTGTTTTTTTTACACTCAAAGTCCAGAAATTTAAGCTTGAAACAGCAATCGGCCTTGTGGATTTTTATGGTGGATGGCGAAGCATTACCATTGAGGCACAGTATTTACGTGTGCAACTCTCTGCTCTCAAAGTAAAGGGCCTTCTTGATCATCTGGATTATGTCTTCAAGTAACCAATTTTTACAATTCAGCATTGAAAGATTTACCACCACATTTTAGCACACTTTAGGCATGACCTTATAACAGGTCCATGGTCCAAACATCTACCTCTGGAGAGGGAATATTGAACAAACTATGTTTAAGTAAAACATATCTATTTTACAAATTTCAAGTAGGCCTTCTTCTTAATACACCATTAATGTTAACTGAAAAAATGGTTTATCTAATTTAATCATGTTCATTTGAAACTCCGCTTTTAGCCATTTATACAGGGCCAAAGCCAAAAATATCTTATGCGACGGGCCACGGAATTGATTGATGCATTTCTTTTGCACCTCTTACCAAGTTGCATATGTAAATGGTTGATGTTGCTTACAGTAACAGCACTCACAGACTAATTCAGGCACACATTGAAGAAAATCAAGGTCAAAACACTGTTGCATGGTACATATTTAATGGCACGACTGTACGGATAGATAGATTTCATGGTATTTTGAAAAATTGGAACATTGCTTGTTATTATCAAAAGTTAAGGGTAACATGCAAATTTTTAACATCAATATTAAGTTCCAACTATCAGCTATTAATATAATAAGAAAAATTGGGATCTTACTTTTACTATTAGCAGATACGCAACTTTAATAACGACATGTCTGTGCGACGGGACGGAATGCGACGGGACGGAATCAATTTCCTGCCTAAATTTAATTGGCAATATCACCTTTTTCATATAAAAATTGCATTTTAATCCACGTTGAGTGAAAGCCAAAAGCAAATTAAAGCAACATTACACCATATTTCAGAAAACCATTTGTTTGCTTTAAACCATTTTAAATACATTTAATATCATTTCGTGTGCATTGTTTTGGGGCGTTGCATACACTAACTACAATAGTATACAACATATTGAAGCAGTTTTCCTGGTAAGTCACACAGTTTCAAATTTCAAACTACAAAAAACCTTGACCATCCCCCCCCCCATTAATGTATCCTACCATGTAATAATTTTTTAAAGGAAAATGCTGTCTCTTTAACTGCATGCAAAGAAGCAGTTAATTGTATTTCAGTTTCAATTGTTTCATGCCACTTGCTCCAGAGAAAATTGAATGCAGTTCAATGTATTATTTCACTGTAAATACCAAAACCAATTCAACATTACAATCATTTTGCCCAAAATTGTTCTGGTCTATGTAAATGAGTGCAACTAACTCATAGCAGTGAAAAGTAAGCATGATGAAATCCCTGAAAAAAAACGAGAAAAAAGGGCCCAAAAATGTTTTTTTTTTTTTAAATGGGCTGAAAAATTAATAAGTGCGGTATTTTGAGAGGGTCACCATGTTGAAATCAGGAAATTCCTGAATCACCTTTACATCCCTGCCCATATTAAAAACTTCTCCATTTAAAATAAACCAATCTTTGTTTACTTGGGATTTATTACAAACAAGTTACAAGCCAGACTAGTTTAGAAAAAGTCATGCAAAATAATACAAATAATAAAGGATGTAGCATTGTGGATATTCACCACATGTTGAACATTTGGACTTTCTTAGCCCCCAAAATCAGTGTGAAATGGGGCTATTCCATTTTTTAGATAGGGGCTATTATAAAGTGCCATGAAGGCTGAAGGTAGAAGCCCTTCCCTCAGGGTATGTGATAGTATTTCAAGCTGGATACATGTACGTTACATGTACCTGAATTAGACAATTACTGAATTTAAAGCTGTGTTTTTAATTCATTTTAAAAAAAATAAAAAAAATAAAAAAAATAAAAAATTATCAAAATGAAGTTTTCAAAGCATTTTATTTCTTAGACACAACAGAAGGGCCATGAATATGTTTGAACATAAAAAATTTTCATAAATCGCAGGCAAGTTGCATTTTTCTGTATGTTCACAGAGGCAAATTTCTGTCTCCGTCAGCACTTGATTGCACGTCCCGTCATGAAAGACACCTGCCTATAGCTTTAAGGAGAAATATTGGAAATGATTTTGATGTTTGTTAACATGACAGTTGCAACAATATTTGATTAAGTGAAAGTTTCATTCAATTGATTAATTTTTTGAGCCTCGAAAATACAAATCGCCTCAAAAATGCGACGGACGATTTCTACCCTTTTAGTTATTCGTTTTTTCCTACTTTTAAAAACACTTTGGAATTTTTTGTAATGTTTGATTGTGTGATCATCAAAGGAAAATTTAAAATGCAAAACAAAAGAAATTTGTTATCTCTTTTTTAGTATAAGATATATCAATTTTTTCATAATTCCGTCCGTCGCACTTAGAGGGACGCTCCATTTTTATCTTTAGTGCATTTATTTTCCATACGACTGCATGTAATCGCAAATTTTTTTTGGTTTCATAGGGCTTTGGTTAGTACCTTTTTTAGCCAGGTGTAATTACTTCAATAGCAGGAATTGGATTTTTAGGTTTGGTTATTGACCATTTGGGCTTTGGCCACCTAAAATCAATTTCCCACCACCCATTTATGTTCGAAATAAAGAGCTGCAAAAAATTGTTAATTGGTGTAGATTCGAAGAGGAGGAAATACCAGGACAAAATGAATTGATGCTGCTCACACATACTTGCTAATTAAAATTTAGGTACATGTCTGCGAGAGGCCAATTCCCAAATAGCGGTAATCACTTGGACAGTAATTTATATGTTTATCTAGAGAAATGATATGTTTATAACTTCAATTAGCACTTCCATTTCACATTAGGGGTTGTCCTTGATATCTTCATCCTAGAGTAAACTTTAGGTATAGTCACTTGAAACCTGGACTTGGCCCATACTTTGGTTTCAACTTTTAGACTTTCAACTAGAGTAGGTTATTTATATATTTCAAGGTGCATTTTCATCTCTTAGGACTCTTAGTTGTGGGAGTTATTAGTTGAACAATACTTTAGTCAGAAAAAAGTATATAGGGCCTACCTTTCCTCAAAACTTGTAAATCTTGAACACATAATTTTGTTTTTGAAACATATAACTTTAACAAATAGCCTATCTCCTATATATAGTTATCACAAAAACTATGATCAGGCCCTTAGACTATTTTTACAATCATGTTCTTATTTATTGGCAATGGAAATATTGTAAAACATAGACAAGTGACTATATAGCCTATTAATGGAATTAAATTGTCTTTTCGCACTATATTTTATGTCATATCAAATAAGAAACATATGTCTACTTACCGATTCGATTTTGTCATTGGATCTTGGAGAAGTTGTAATGGACACTATGTTGAATGTTTTTTGTTTGTACCCAACTTTGTATGTCCTGGCATCGGTTAGAGAACACGGTGGTGTCAATGTATATGACCAGGTGTACGCCCATGATCGTTCCTTTTTCGCGTAAAAAGGGTTGTATTTTGAAAGATGTCGCGAAAATAAATGTACGCGATTTGTAAAAAAAGGGTCTTTTTGTCGACGATTGTACATCAAAAATATTTGAAAAAGGTATATTTTTTTACGTTTTTCTTTTTTTATTTATTAAATATTAGACATTTAAAATTTCTCGCCTTATTTAACCCACGAGAGTATTACATTTGTGTTATGTGTTTGACCAAAAGATTCGAAACTCCAGTTCCCTGCGGACCAAGTCGCTAAAAGTTCAAGTCGAAATTCCCCCGTTGTTTACCTTTCTGTCATGTGTAAGGCAGGGGCTTCCCAAGGTCCTTTGTACTCCACACTCTTGCCCAGGTAGAGGACCGCTGATTCCTTGGGTCTTTATATCAAGCGACATCATAATGCAGCGGTGTGGAACCATGACAAGCAGGGTTACTATGAATTGCATCATGGTGCGCTGACATAAAATCAAGGGCCACGTTTGTCTAGACACATGACGCGGACGCGATGAATTCGTGTGGAATCAGGGTCAATAAGTGTGCGTACTCTGCGGATCTGTCCTCCAGGAGTATAAATGATTCTTTTATATTGAAACGTGCCTTCTTTGACTTTTTTTCTGATGTAATTTTGCTGTATAAGGTCGTTTTCCCACTATAAACTGTGTGCTCGGCTAGGTTGAGTCCACATAGAAGTGGGCTCGGCCCTCATTGATTTCGCGTTCTCACCGTCGCATTATAGTACTCCATGCCGATGTAGTATCGGGTCCACTTACCCGGATGTTATTCCTTAACATTCCGTCCACATAATTTATTTTGCAACAATTGATCTGCTCTTGTTCCTCCGGTTGATACTTGAATGACAATAGGACTCGCTGATGAAAAGGTTGATGTAAAACATGTTGACTTGTCGTAACAAGAACGTCGTCCTACTATAATTTTCTGATCTTTTGATAATCTGCGTGATGCCCGTAACCGTATCCATTTTCAGATTCATCGTAACCCGGAAGTCTCATTGTTTACGTGGTTATGGATGTCCGTCAGTCCACTGTTTTCACCGCTGCTCTAGCCTCTTTAATCGCTAACAAATCTCCTCAAATATATTATCCAAAATAGAGAAACTAATCGGAAGAAATGTGTAGATGTTTGTTCAGGGTATATTTTTTGTGAATTCTATATAAAAATACGGATTGTGTTTGTGATGATTTGTCCTGCTCCTGGGCCGTGCTCTACAGCCAAAGCAGTGGTTTCCGCGGTATATGTGAGCCGGGCCCACTTGCGATGTACAACGCGTTTCCCACTGTGCATTGGGTACCACGTCCTAGTACCCGAGACTACCTACTTGAGGTGGTCTCGGACCCGATCTTCGGATGTAGGTCAGAGGCCACTTAAAACGCGTTCCCACTAGCCAAGGAAGTGGGCTCGATGTAACATCGAGTACCACGTCCTGGTACCAACCATAGTGGGAACGCGCCCTTAGAAACGTCAGGATAATAAGGATCTAACTGTTGTAGCTTGTTGCATGGTTGTGCGCAGTGCAAGCAAAGCATTTCCAATGTTCACACAGGCTATTTTTATCGAATTGATATTTTGAAATTGGGACAATGCATGTACCTTTCGGTTATTGACTTCATTGTAACTTTTCTGTTATTTGTTTTCCTCATAGTATTAGGCTTAAAGATGGTATTAAAAAGGTAAAAAGAATAACAGAGTTCAAATCTTTGCAAAGACTCTGTTTTTGGTTGTGTTCTTGAACATGTCAAAAAAGGGGTGATTTTGTAAAGTGTACTTGAAATGCAAAAAAAGTTGATTTTAAAGTTAATTTGTCCCGTTGTCATGTAAAAAGGGGTCAAAATTGCTGAAATGTACTTGAAACTACGCAACAAAGGGACCCGTATTTTTGACTTTTGGGGAACGATCATGCGTTACGCCTTTGAATTGGAAGTGACACCACCGGGGTAGAGAACAATGTTTACCATTTTTCAAAAGTCAATTCTGTTTTGTGTTCCATTTTCCCAAACCGATTTTCACCTGATTTTCTGTTAATTTAAATGAAAAATCAATGAAAATGACCAAATCACATTCTAACGTACCTGTGGAGAGATTATCAGTCATTGATTCATGGAGTGTTCACAAAAGATGGCCTTCACACCCGACTCGTCCGGTGTTTACTAAACAATCTCGAGATTACAATAGACAATTTGAACAGAACAAACGGCATTTGAAGCTAATAAGACTTTGCCTTTGAAAGTTATTAAGTATCATGTCACAACTTATTTTGTAATTACCAAAGAGGGCACTTTTTCACTTATAAAAGTTTTTTGAGACAGGCTGTAAGATCCTGCTGTACAATAAGCAAGGGTTTTACAATGCATCGTTGATTCTCTCGTTTTTTTATTGCGATCATGAAATGTTTTGTGGTTCATGTGTTTAGTACAGTACAATATAGGAACATTGTAAAGTCATTATGAATTGTTTCAATATGCCCTTTGGAGAAGTTACCCAGAAAAAATCATGCTTGTGTGGGACCTGACAAAAAACTAATCGTCTACTTACTGATGAGCAGGCCTTGGAACAATTCATTCCCTTCCTGATAATTCTACCAAGAAATTCATTTATGGCAAGCTCCCTGATTGTGTGACAATTTACACAAGCCAATATTAGCATTATTGAGATATCCAGTTTGCACAAAGTATCTTGGCATGTTTTTTTCGATCAGTAATTGTCAGATCGGATAATTTTGGAAATTTTCAAAATTAATACAAATTTGCTAAGTTTAGATAGAAAAGCATTTCCAAAGTCAACTTTTTTGTAATGAGATGTTCAAAAATAAAAAAAGGACCATTTTAGGGGGGGGGGTTAGTTCCCACTTTTACCAAAAAGGTCCACTTTTTTGAAGTTCCACACCAAAAAATAAATCCTGCATACGGCCCTGATCACAATACGGAGCCAAACCTGCGAATAGGCCTATGCCTTTTTTCTTCCGTTTCTCCCCATCCATCTTCCGTTCAAAATTTCTTCCCTTCTCCCTTTTGGGTTCATCCTTCATGTTAAGACTGCGTGGAATTAGCCTAGCATGAATCTTCTATAAGGGATCAAAGGATACAAGGATTGTACAGCTTTAATTCCGTAAAAGAGTATAACAGTTAACATCCGACGTCCCTTATTTGGTTGCATGGAAATCGTTATGGCCCATAGTATTAAAACGCTAACAGATACAATTGCCAGTGTGTAACAGTCAGGCCTCCCTATTCAAGATACGAGGCCCTAACATGTTTACAAACATTTGCTGTTATAGCGATTCGCGTTGATACGTTCGTCCCTCTGGGGTTTTGGACCTATTTCAATTAGTCGGAGAGGGATCAACCTAGCTCTACCGGGAAAATGAAAGAATTCAAATGCATGTGCCCACCGGATTATCTGGAGGACACTCCAGTCACTTAACTCACTCACATGCCACTAAATACTTTCATTCGTGTAATGGAAACACTATAGTGTATTCAGGTCTTAACATTGCTCACAATAACATGATTAACATAAGTCCCCTGCGCCTCATTGAATTTTTACCTCACGCAAGAATGGTACGGGGTCACATATCAGATGAATGAGTATAACTGTCTATAGTCATGAATATCTTACACCATAGACACACCCCTTTGCCCTCTTTTAAAAACCTCTCAGATGCCCTTTATCCTCGATCTCTCATCCGATTCAGGTCACTTCCAGATGCTCTCCCGTTCCATTCCCCTCTCGCATGAACTTCCTCTCTCCCATTTCTTACCATCTCCTACTCTTTCCATTTTCCGTCCACCTCTCCCTTTTTTGCACTTTCTGTAATTCTTACTTTTCCTCCTGTGTCTTTGCCTTTCCCTCCTTCCCATTTCATCAATGTCAATTGATAAATCCCGCCACTCAGTTGGATGGGTTAGTTGGGTTCCAGCTATCTTGGCCTTTTCCACTTCCTCCTTCCCCTGATATATCCCCCCATTCTGTTCTCCCCCTTTCCTTTTATCCCATCCCTTTTCCTTGCTGCCCTCGCGCTTCTTCCCTCACAAAAGACCAAACCGGTGTAGGAATAATTATAGTCCGCGTACTCACAGTCCGGCTACACGGTAGGGAGCTGGGGCACTCAATTCAGTGACTCTTCTCGTAACATTAGTTTCACGCTTTATTCCGTTATCGTCCATGGAGCCCAGACTATGGCTTTCACACCGGTGTCATATAACCATGTCCGTGTGACTGTTGTCCTACCACCCATCTGTCTATGTGTTCTCATTGCGTGCTTGTATGAAATCATTTGTTTCAGCACTGTACCCAAATGGCCTCGTCTATAATGTCACGGTTTATTCCCGTACATGTTGCTATGGTAGTTAGGACACTCCTCTCATCGGGGAAACTCATTTTCTTTACACCGGCATTAAAACTGCCTTTCCACTTGAACTCATATTCTAACCAATAACATTTTGAATTTCAAATCAAACACATGGAACATTTCATCTTTCACGAATGAAGAAATTTCTTCATTGCATTGCACATTAAATACATTATTTTGTTAAACTAATTAGAGCCTTGAGCGTTCTTATTCGGGTTTTGCTAACTTTTTAGTAAAACATTTAACACGCGTTTTTCTAACGTTAAAAACGTGTAGGTTGTTTGGTGGTTGTGACTGACTTTTGAAACGTTTATAAAACGTTTACTTCCGTCATATCTGTATCGGTTTTTGTCGGTACAACAGCTCGGGCGCATTCACCAACTTTCGATCAAGGTGTTGGTTCTCGCAGCATGACGTTATAAGAGAACTAAGTACCTGCAGGTTTTTTACTAAAATTAAACATCAAGATCTCTCCACTGTTTACCGATCAATCAAAGGATACTTTCAAATTCTTCAGATTTTTAATTTTACAGCTGTGCATTACAAAGCCCCATTAACCCGTCTTATATTTTCCCCTATTTCAGCCTCATACTCATAAGTCCACTTGCACACTTCGCTCAGCTTCAGCAATCTCCCTTTGATATTCCGTTTTCCAAAGAAAGCTGCGTTTAACGGATTGTAGAACAATGAACGAATTACTCACGAACGAGAAAAATTGTGCTGCCGATCGGCGGAAATCGCTAGGTTCGGCAGCATATTGGTTGGTAAAGATACAAGAAAAATGGCGGCGAATGAATGACATTCGGAGCGAGCGTGAAACGGCCTAATTAAGTTTTACCGGAGCAAATTTTCTGTTCAGTCAGATGGCTTCGGCGGAAGAACGCGTGCATACGGACAAGGCTATCTAGAACTTACAAAAGTGATAGGGATATTGGAATGAAGATAGATTAAACGAATAGATGCGTATAATAGTGAAACGGTAAAGACCGGCGGAACAAACATCCAAGATTGAGACGGTATCTGACTGGATTCAGCTGAAAAGACATTCCTCCAGAGCCTCAACTCTAAGAATATCTCGCGAGGATAAAAAAGGCCAAGATTCAACATATAGGAATTAGGGTCCTGCGGCAGGAATGAAAGCTCCCGGGAATTTTAGTTTGGTTTTCAATAAAAAATAAAAAAAGCAATAAAAAAATTCCACGATCATGCAATATCCGGGGCAATATCGATATAAAGAGACAGTCAAGTCCAAACAAAAATAAAAATGACAAGGAAGAGGACACTCTGTCTGCCATCTTGGAGAAAAATTATAGAAATCCAATACACATACCAACACGAAGCCTAATTTGATGAAAAAAGTGGCAATAAAAAGATGAAGTAAATTAGAATTGCCAATGTATGATTTGATTATGCTTTAATATTCTACCTTTTATTAATCCCCTTTTATAATTTAAAGTAATAGGAGACATAGTGGTTTTATGGTTACGACCAGGTCTCGGGTATTTAACCACCACCACTGGCGAGTGCCAAATTGTGATAAAAAGTTTCTATAACGAAACCGACCTCCAACTCAGCAAACTCAGCCACGTTTCGGTCCAGATTAAAAATGGCGCGTAAGCCGTTTCGTGGCAATTGGTGGCTTGACGGAGATGAAGCAGCGAAAGAAGTCGCTCGAGATTGGGTTTACTGCAATGTTAAATTTAATTTTAATTTTTTAAGATTTCTTTTAAAAAAGTATTTTATGAAGTTCATCTTTCGTAAGTTACATGGTACAAAGTACTTGTATTAGTTAAACATCCTTTTAAGGTTCCATGGCCCGATCGCTAAAGCCTCGTCCCCAGATGCCCCAGATTTTCGAAAATTGTGGTCAACATTTGGTATCAGAAGAAAGCTACTATTTTTATCATTTACACTGTGAAAAGTCTTAAGAGAAAGGATGTTTGGTTGGAAGTTATGAGCGAAAACGTGCCCCATTTTGGCGACCATACTTAATTTTACCCCAACTCTAGGGGGCTTACAAATAACGTTTTAGCTCTTGCATCAAAACGTTTTAAAATACGATCGGGTGAAAACTGTAAGATGGGGTTTTGGAGGGAAGTGACCAATCTATAAAGATGAAAACTTCGTATCCTTAAATCGACCCTCCTCCTTTAAATAGAAGGAACACTTTTGTAAGGTTAAAGTTATTAATTAATGGAAGTTACTATTGCCTTGCAGTATACTCACACCAGTACATGAAGCAATGCTATTTACTGCTAACTTTATTTATTGGCACTTTTTTTCATTCAAAGAGGTGGTGTTGGTATTGCGTGATTGGATTTCTATCATTTTCTAACAAAAGATGGCAGACGAGCATCCTCTGTCCATTTACATCTGGGATTTTGTTGAAATTGTAGTCAGGATAAATGTTGGGGAAACTTGGGAATGGTGATACCTGTATATCTTTTACATTTTGAATAGGAGCTTCACGAACCATCGATGAATTTATCGCGATGTAGTTGGGATATGCCAACATTTTCTTCGAATTTATTACTATTTGCTCATTGGTTTTTTATTTACATTGCATATGTGATTTCGATTTTTCGAAGTATGCTCCAGGATTTGCCTTATTACATTTGGCTTATAATACATAAAAAATCGTAGAGTATCTTAGAAAAATTCATAGATCTGAAACTTACGACACAGCGGGGCAATGGTATGATGGATAGGTCGACTACTTCACATAAGCAATCATTAGAAACTCGTAGAACATTGCGTTTTACGATATTTCTTTGTATAAGTTTTCGAGGAACATCGCTACAGTCAGCCATTTCTTTATGATATTTCATTTTTTATTATTTTTATAGAAAAAATAGGGGTTTAGGGTTTTTTGTCACAAAAGGGCAAAATTGGGCAAAAAAGGTTCCATTTTGCCAAGATTTACACCCCCTCTATTGTGAAAAGGTCCACATTTTGTGAAAAAGGTCATGTTTTGAAAAAAATCCGCACCCCCCCCCCCCAAAAAAAATCCTGGCTACGGGCCTGCCCAGAGGCGCTGACATAACATTTATTCTACACAATCAACATCAATATTCAACATATCACATACATAGTAAATAATGTAATTGTATAACCATGTAGTGTAATGTGGAGGCGTATGGAGATATAAGCTAGCTTTTTTTTTTCTTCTTTTTTTTTTTTTTTTTTCTTTTTTTTTTTTTTTTTTTTTTTTTTTTTTTTTTTTTTTTTTTTTTTTTTTTTTTTTAACAAGTTTTGTAATGGCCTATCAAGTCCCAGACTCTATTCTCTTTGTTATAGAGTTTGATTATAAGGGGACTTTTTTAATTAAGTTAAAAAGAATTAAGATTTTTTGAGTTTTTCACATTAGGTGGAAATGGTATGTTGTTCCATTGTTTAACGCCAAGGATAAGATATAGAGTTACCACTAAATTCAAGTTTATTTAATATTAGGTTATTGCAAAGTCTGAAGCGGGTCTTGAGGATAAGTTTGGTTTTCAGCATTTGTTACAAACATGTTGTCAAATTGTGGAGGGTAACAGTATTGCACATTTGTACATGAATGTACCAATATTAAGTTTACACAAATCCATTATTTTAGTTGATTGTATTAAACAAATAACGGAGTAGAGCACTTCTGTATCCACTATTGCTCACTGCTCTCAGTGCATGTTTGAAGGAATATTTGCAGTTTTTCCATTTCAGAATTGAATGCCTTGCCCATTGCAGTGTAACCATATGTAATGTGTGGGAGAAAAACAGAGTGTTGTTATAGAGACTAAGAAGTTTGCAGTAGTAGTTCAGGTGAAATGTTTACTTTATATAAAATTCCAATACTACTAGAACATTTCTTCTAATTCCTCAATGTATTTTTTCCAGGTAAGGTTTTCAATAGGGACTCCTAAATTTAAAAGCATTAACTGGATTTATTTTAGTATCATCGATTGAGATATTCAAATGTTTATTTAGTTATTTGTTTATATTTTGAGTGCCCAGAAAGCATTGTAGTAGTTTCTTAGATTTTAGTAAAAAACTTGTATTTGACTTGACACCAGATGTTGAGTTTACTAATACATTATTCATTAATTGTATTTAGGTTTATTAATATCATGATGTGATGTAAAACGCATGGTATCATCGGGAGTATAATATAAAAGACCAATTCGTGAGCAGCATGAATATCATAACAGAAAGGATAAATCCCCAGGGTCCTAAAATAGAGCTTTGGGGCATTACGGTTTCGAGATATTTGTGGTTAGATTGGGTATTGTAATTATCAAACTGCGTTCTGTTTGTGAGGTAATCTTTGAACCAATCCAAGACATACCCTGAAGGCCATAGTGATACATTTTTAGCTAAGAGGATGTCATGATTTATGGTGTCAAAATGCCTGGAAAAGGTCCCAAAAAATACCCCAGCAGTTGTTTGATAATTATTAGAAGCTTGAGTAATTTATGCACAAAGCTTTGTTATTACCATACTTGTGGAGGTGTTTCGGACGGTACCCGAATTGGTTCAAAGAGGATATTGTTTTTGTCTAAATGAGATACATCTATTAAAAACAAGACGTTCTAAAATTTTTGAAAACCAGGTAGAAAACTGAAAAATTATTCTGTATTTTGTAAATTTGTCTTTACTATCTGTTTTAATGAAGGAATTACCTGGCTTTTGTAAAGGACTAAGGACTATGCCTGTGTTAGTCACATGTTGTAAATAATGGTTAGGGGAATGCTTAATTCATAGCAAAGTTTTTTTAAAATTGAAGGTGGAATGCACATCATGACCTGGATTTTTTTTAGCATTGAAATTATTGATAACTTTAATAATTCAGCCTTGTGACGGATTAAAGAACATTGTACTATCAATTGAATTAGAGAGATAAGTGAAAAGTTAGTATTTGTTATTTGAATTTGTTTAACCTGATTTGGGCCATATGTTTATGAAGAAGTCAGTAAAATGATCTGGAATTTGTTAGGATCATTTTAATTTGATCATTAGCCTAAATCATTATTTACAAGATCTAGTATGGTTGTTATAATTATATTATTAGTATTTTCCATTGTTTTAATATTTGTCTTTCTTTTTCCAAAGGTTTACAAAATATTGATTTTTAGCAGTACTTAAGAGCTTTATAAACTTTGTTATTTAGTGTCTTATATTTTAGTTTTCTATTTTGTGGAGTCTATTCTTATTATGTTTATAAATTTACTTTTTTTTATTTAATCAATTTAATTAAATCTTGGGTATCCATGGTGATCTTGGTTTAGACTCGGGTAATATTCCATTGGAATCTCTCCAGTCCTGAAGGTAACTTTTGTCAGCAGTTCAAGACGACAAGGTCACATAAGTTCCTCGACGACAATATAATCCTCCACAGTAGATAGGTCCAAGATAATCACCACGATTTCTATCTGTCCAAATTGGAATCCTATTTTGAATCCCAGCACTTTCGGATTTCAAAGATGACAGTAGCATTAATTACAACACTCTGCTCACATGGATTGAAACTATAAAAATCCATGGCACTGTGTGTGAAGCAGAAAATCTACCATTATGTAGATAAAACTAGCTATAACATACCTGGTAGAGCTGAATTGCAACTGATGACGGCTGAGACTTAGCTCAAATCTCAAATAATACTGACTTCACAAAGATCCCAGTCTAAAAATAGACACTACAACAGCATCATGCATAAACATACTTGATACATCACTTTCCATATATAACTCTGTGGGGAATTGCCCTGATTCTTACAGATGTTTGTCTCACACATGAACAAGTGGATTGAGTTTCTAAGTTTACAGCTTGGGGAAATTCCCCACTTCCCCTATTGTGCAATCTCAATAGTTCTCTCTCGTGCACTGAGCAAAAACAAACTAGGGGTATTCCCATTTCTCTCTTTATAGTAAACAAAGTGCTGTTCCCGTGAGAACTCTTTCTAATAAAAATTGGGAAAATACTTATTTTTAAAGTTTAATCAGAAAAAATGGAGTCCATATAACATTCCACCTTAAAAAGAAAATTTGAATGAAATGAAACATTTTCCAAAATCTGGCTTGATACCTTTAACCATTGTGTTAATTTTACATACAGTTAACCACAGTGCAAATTTTACACTTTTTATAATTGTTCTTGCATTGCTGCCTCAGTCTATATTACAATAAAGTGTAATATCCAGTTCTGAACAAAATTAAGGCAGCTCTGGACAAGGCATCTGCCAAGACATTTTCATTTCCTTTGATATGTCTTATGTCCTGTTTGTATTCTTGTAGAGTTAAACTCCACCTGACAAGTCTATGATTTCTGTTTTTCATCGTGTGGATGAAAGTCAACGGATTGTGATCCGTGTACACTAGTAGCGGTGCACTGTTTTGTCTCACGTACACCTCCCCCCCCCATTCAAAATTTGAACCGGAATAACAATGCAAGACATTCCTTCTCAATGGTTGAGAGTTTTTTCTGAGTTTGTCAAAATCTTAGAGTGATAACATACGGATGATCTCATCCTTTTCATTGCTTGCATAAGAACTCCACCACAGCCTACCTATCACTGGCAAATCAACTGTCAACTTAATGGTTCTGAAAGTCTGGCGAATCAAAAACTGGCGCATTCATCAAAATAGACTTGATTTTCTCAACCGGCTTTTTGGCATTGCGCTGACCAAACAACTTTTGCGGTTTTCTCAGAAGTTGGTCAACGGACACGCAATTTCTGAGAAATTTGGACAGTATTTTCTGTATACCGACCATACCTAAGAATATCATGAGACCTTTGGCATTGTGGTGTGGGGAATTTATCAATTGCTTCAACTTTTGCAGTGAGTGGCCTAATTTGCCCTTGTCCTACAACTTGCCCTAAGTATGTGACATTGCCTGCAAAAATTCAACTTTTCACACAAATTCACAGTAAAACTGCCTGAGGACAAGTTCTCAAACCAATGTGGAGCTGTCTCATGTGTTGTTCCCATGCTTTCTAGCTGTACACAAGGAGATCATCGAATAGGCTTCACAATTTCCTATGTCTGCGCTACTCTGTTCACTAGTTCTTTGAACTGTCGGCAGAATTTTTGAGACCCAAATGCAATTCTTTTGTATTGGTATAGGCCATGCGGGCGCTAAAAAGGTGAAACTTGTTTTGGCCGGTCAGTGAGGGAGAATAAAACGTGCCAATTTACCCTCACCAAATCAATTTGCTAACAAATTTGGCATTCCCGACTTATCTATGCAATCATCAATTCGTGGAATCGGATATGAGTCGGTTTTGGAACAGAGGTTGACTTTTCGAAAAATATGTGACAAATCGAAATGAACTATCGGGTTTGGGAACCAGATACATGGGGAACTCCATTAATGCTTGCTTTACTATTCATTTTTATCATGTATTTCACCTCATTCTGATATGTTGCAACTGTTGGATTAACCCTATAGGATGTTGCTTTTCCGTGGGAGTCACCTACGTCAATGCATGGGTTATTACATGTGTCTCACTGGGACATCAGGAATATGTTTTCCCCATCATGAATTAACTCTTGCAATTCACCTTGTTGACTTGTGGGAGGTGACCTAATTTTGGTCTTAAAGTGGAAGTATGCAGAATTTTGCAATTGAACACCATAAGCATTTCGGTGTTTACAGTGCTGTCTTGTTCAGGTACTGACTCTGTGATGCATCAATGCACTCTTATCACTAACACTGGATGACACCACACACGCCGGCTTACGTTACTCTTTCATTATACTTTTTGAGCATATTTATGTGACATGAATTGTAGACTTTACGTCTACCTGGTGTTTGATCACTAGTCAAGGTCTCCCCACTTTGTTCTCAATATCATATGGTCCAGAATACTTGGCTGCAAAGGATGCCTTGTATGGAAAAGTGCCAAAACTCTGTCACCTGGTTTGAAATACTCTGTTCCTGGCATCTTTGTATACCATGTTTTCATTTTTGCCTGGCTAGGTTTGAGATTTTGTTTGGCAATTTCTGGGGCTTTTGGAGCCTGGGCGGCATGAGGAAAACATAGTCTAACAAATTCACATCAGGCTTTTCACACAACCACTTTTCTTTGCAGTATCGGGTTCAATGGCCCCCGTACTTTGTGACCAAAACACCAACTCAATGGAACAACTCCTAAGGACTCTTGTACATGCTCTCCACGGTAGGCAATAACCAGAGATGAACCCCTCATCCAATCCTCTCAAATTCAAACAATAGGTTTTGATCATTGTTTTCATGCTTTGTTGGTAACTTTCTAGGGCCCCCTGGGATTCTGGGTGTTATGCTGAAGAACTGTACTTGGAAATTCCCAACTAGTCCATGACTTCGAATTCTTGGAACAAACCCGACATGAAATTGATCCTTGATCAGACTGATTTGATTTTGGAAGGCCTACTAGGGTGAAAAAACTTTGTTAGAGCTGTCACTATATTCTGTGCCTTAATATTCTCAAGGGTATAGCCTCAGGGGATCTTGTGGAAGCACATATGATGGTCAGTAAATACTATTTCCTGACTTGGTCTTTGAAGTGTTCTAACGCAATCTATTAACACCCTTACAAATGGCTCAGTGCAAATGGTATTGTTGCAAGGGAGCAGTAGAATTTTCTTTCTGATTGGGCTTGGGGCCCACCATTTGAACCTGTGTGACAAGTCTTACCATACTCAACACATCCTTTCGGAGTGTAGGCCACCAAAAATGATCCTAAGTCTTCATGTGGTTTTCTCACAACCTAAATGTCCTGCCATGAGACTATCAATTGGCTAATGCCATTCACTCCCTATGGTATCTTTGGTACTACAATTTGATGTACAACTTCCATTCTTCATCTACAAGTGCTTCAGGTGGCCGCCAGTTTTCTCATGGGACAAACCATTTTTTTGCTTGTAGAAACAACAGGAATTTGCTCGGCGTCTGTTGCGACAATGCCTCTCACCTAATTTCCTAAGTTCTGGGTCGTTGTGGCTGCTCATTTACCAGCTTGTCATGACTTAAAGGTCTCCTTTACAGTCCCTAACTCTATCATGCTCAGCGCGGATTTTCCATTGTTTCCAAGCTTGTCACTTTGTTTGTGCTCAGAGGCTGTATTTTCACTACAGGGATTTAAGTCTCCCCTGAAGAAGGGAAGATGACCTCCAAATTCCTCTAATTTTGGAGAAAGTATCCTCTAAATTTGGGACCAGGTCATCCTCGACGCTCTTCCTATGTGTTGAGTTTTTGACTCATCACCTCCCTTGACCACAAAAACCTGCCTATAAGCAGTCAATAGCATCGAAGACATTCAACTGTATTATAAGCAATCAAAGCCTTTTAAATAGTAGTCGAGGTCTCTACATTAGTCCATAACTCAAATAGTCATCGATCTTTGAAAATAAGTACGTCGAAGACAATTAGAAATAAGCATGCCAAGTCAGAATCAAATGAGGCCGTCAATATTTGAAAATTAGGCAGTTGAAGACCATTCAAAATAAGCAGGCATATTGAAGGCTTAAATAAGCAGGTCACACCTAATAACTTTGATACATGTCCATGACCTCCCACTGCCATTTCAAATGTGCTGAGGATCATGGCATTGCAGTGCTGGGGAGCATATGTTGGATATTTTGGTTTCTTTTCAAAAGCAATTTACTTTATTTATGTTGTTTGTGATCACAATTGGTCTACAGAACAGGTGAATGTAAAGTTTATAGATTACACTATATGCGTGGCTCAAATTTAAAAATATTTGATATAACAGTATTGCAAACCTGCTGATTTTGCAGGTTGTTATAGGCTAGGCCAAATGCATTAAATCTCTTAAGCCTATATAATCATGTACCAGTAATGAGTGTAATTGGTGTATTAGAGCATGTTTGTTTTTCCAAAATGTACATATACATGTAGACTCTTCAACTTTAACGGGGCATTCTGTGATCCCGTACGGCCTGATCATCTGATCATCACCCACCATTGCTTAAATTGCTCCTGTATATTCTTGTATTTGTTAGGTTTCTGTCCACAAACATATAGAAAAGCACATATTGTGACAAATAGTCGGCTTGAATATAAGCAAAATAATATATTATCAACCAAGACTGAACTTAGGTTGTATAACTGCACTGGTCTTGCGCACACGTCCGTTATGTATAAAGGGGTTTACCCCCTCTCGAAAACCACTGCTTTGCATGTGGAATGGTAATAACATCATATGCCACATAACGGGGAAAATAAAATTTCCGGTGTACGATTTAAACGTGCATGATCCCCCGCTTTTGTCTATGTGTTCTCTGCTTATATAATGCCTGGCACTTGTGGTCAAACCATGCCCTATCAAGTACCCGTAGGGGGAAACCAACTTGCGTTTTGACGGTAGAACAATAATGCATATGGCAAAGCCCTATTCAATATTGCGCCAAGGCCAAAAAAAATTTGTTTGATTGTCCTAGATCCCGACCGTGACCTAAGTTTTTTTTCCTTTTACACTGTGCAAAAGAATACCCGCCCTAATTTTGAAAAATTCCTAAAAACTTTCTGAAAAAAAGATGATGTTTAAAACATTTTCTTTCTTAGCATGTTTAGTTGGGTTTCATACTAGTAAAAGAATGTCATGCATCTTTGTAGTAAAAATCACTGATTTTAGTGTTTGATTTAACTTATTAATACAAACAACATTTTCATGTTCAATATAGTTTGCTATCGACATTAAAAAAAAAAAAAAGTTTTTTCTGACCGACCGACCCACTCTAAAAAATCATCTATGGACAATCAAACAATTTTTTTTTTGCCTTGCCTAATTTGATGGTTAACCATTAAAACTGTTTTTTTTTTTATTTATATCTTGTGAAATGAAATGGAATTTGAGGGCTCAAATTTCAGGATTACAAAGAGAAAATACAGCTTTTCAAACCATCAAATTGATACTACAAACTACTCAGGGTGGTGGGAGTCAGGCCCATAACCATGATTTTTTTTAGGGGGACGATTTTTTAAAAATGGGCCTTTTTTTTTTACCCTTTTTGAGGGCAAAAACCCTAAGTTTTTGTTTTTAAAAAAAGATAAAATTTGATTTTTTGGCTTTAATTAGCTCTTTTACGGGTTTTTTTATGGACGATAGAAACACAACCTTTAAATATGACGTTCCAAAAGCCAATTTGGTTTGTGTTTTGGGCACAAAATTCTCCCACGAACAAGTAAACCACTTTCCCAAAGGACCTTTTTTTCCAAAAAAAAAATAGGCTCATACTTTAGAAACATAGCTACATTTACATTGCTGATGAAATAAAAATAACCGGTATAACAAAGTTCCTCCTACCCAGTCACGATTTAAATGGGCAACAAGTTTGATAGCGCTACCGAAGTGCTTATTTTGCTAAAACGTCCCAGGCCGATTTTATTTTTGCCACCAAAATAGATGGTAACTGACATTAGGCAATTACATAAAACTTTGGGCAAAAAATATATGTTTAAACCTGGCAAGCGAAAACCAAATTGGGTCAACGGGGACCCCCTTACACACTTAACGTAGACAGGGATTGTTTCCAACACTGTCAAATTGTCATTTTTGAGAAAGAAAAATGAAAAAGAAATGGGGGGGGTGGGTGGGGTAGGTTCTCGGGCTTCCAGTCTTGGTGCTCTCAACTCCTCCCCCTGTGGTTACCGTCCCCGATGATATGCAGGTGAACAGTGTATTGTCTTCCCAGGGATTCACACTGCTGATCAGCTAACCCGGCGCCAGTACTTTCCCAGGTAGTTACAGGGCGCCTGCTGCTGTTGGCGGTTCACTCGGGCTCTTCCCCCCTGGGTTGGCCTACGGTGAACACTTCCAGTACCAGTGAGTGGTGTTGTGTCGGCTGGCGGGACAAACCCGGCCTTCACGCACACCTCTGCTGTTGAGACTTGCGTTATCCACAACCATTGTTGCTGTCACTGTTTTAACCCTCACCTGCTGTCGGGTCACGTTGCTAGCGCTGTGACCGAGGTGGGAGTTACGGTATCGTTTAATGTGATGCCTCGGTATCTTCCTCACTCGCTGCTCCCCGTATGGCCGTTGTACGCTTGGCCTTCAGGACTCCTCATTACACGCAATGGCTGAACGCTTGGACCCACAACCCGAAGCGTGGTGCAACGAGGTGGATCCCGCATCCGTCCCATTTGGCTCGGTCAGCTTCGACACGGTAACCTATTGGGAACTTAAAATTATACCATGGTCCAGGGCGGATCCAGGATTCCCGTCTCAATAAAGGGCGTGCCAAATTTTCACAGCTCGCTGCGCTCGCCTGTATAGACCCAAATTTGTTCCCACTCGATCGAAATTCGGAAGGGGGGCAAGTCCCAAATTACCACACATCGGGCGATAAAGCATCGTCGCCTGCGGTACGCGCATTTTCAACATCGTCATGGCGCCCGTGCTAAAAAGTGCCATTTTCATACATCTACAATGCACCTGGTGCCCTATGCGGGGGGGATCTCTGCAAAAATATGGGGTTCCGTGCTAGATCAGATTTTCAGAGATGTTAGTCGACTGCTTATATGGGCTTCCTTGATAGGCAGTCTACTGCTTATATAGAGCTTCGCAGGATATGTCCATTCGACCTCTTATATAGAGCTTCGTAGGGGAGTCGATTGCTTATATAGGGCTTCGTAGATAGCAGTCTACTGCTTATTTAGGAGCTTCATATAGGCCAGTCCCCCTAATGAGGCTTAGCTAACTTGCATGTTAACTTGGCTGTGGGAAGACCTAACGACTGCCTATAGAGCTTCGAAGGCTTGTCATAAACCTTCGAAGGGCTATAACATATACGTAACTGCATATGAAGATCTATTTCGACTACTTGAATTGACTGCTTAAAAGACTGCCATGCGACTGCTTGTCGGAATGCCTAGTGAAGGCCTTCAGTTCGGTTAAGGGTGTCACTGTTTTCCTGTGAGGCGTTTCTGGTCATGAAACCCCCCTTTTTAGTTAATGCACATGCTGGGAAATTCAGTTTCCTCATTCAAACTTATAACTGGGTACAGAGCACCTGGGAATCTATGGGATCTGGGAGTACTTTCCCCATGCCAAATCAATTCCCTAACCAACTGGATACCCTTACTGCGGGTATTGTCTAAACCACCAATTGTGACAGTTCCAGAAAAACCACGTCTGATTTCAAATTCATTTTGTTGAAGAGGGACACTAATACAATCCTTACCTATCCCCTGAATCAATTTGCACTAGTTCCTGTGGAACTCTCCATATCAAATGGAAGGCATCTTCTCAGATCATGGGGACTGCGCGCAGAAAAAGCACGTGTCCCGATGATTCTAATGGGTTTGGATCTAACTATCACCTGAAAGTGACCAAACAAATCCCTTCCAACAAAAGGCTTAATAATTCCTCACTTTTTTCTGTGTCACTCCCTTTTGTGAATTTCTTGTTTTGAACAGAAGAATGAACTTTTGACTTAAAGTAACTGCACAACCTATGGTTTTGACTCACTTTTGACTCCCTTCCCTTTTTGGGTGGATAGCCACGTATCTCCCAACACCGTGACATTGTATTTATGGCTTCTTACAGTGATTGCATGTTAACTGTTGATTTGGGTCCCTTCCCATGTTTTTATTAGCACCATACTGTCCTTATGCCCTTTCATGGGAAATGACTGGGATTTTCCCCTCCTGAGTGCTACCATGAGCCGCTTTGTTAGAACCCGACTTATGTTTGATTTGTTTACATATATATTCCTTGCTAGACCTACTAGTATGACTTAAGTTGTGTGTCAATGCATAATCATCGGCCTTTACGGTGCTTCACGCAAACTGTCAATTTGTTTTCAATACGAGGTGTTTTGATATCTGATGTTAGACAATGTTTGAACTATTCAAACTAAATTAACTCCTAAGTTGACCAAAATTTTGCCCGACTTCTTTTGAGAGAAGCCAGCGATCAAACAGTTGTTTACACGGCAAATTTCAACTGTGTCTGGTGCATCTTTTCTTACAAGACGAATTTTTCTATATGCCTCTGGTACCACTTCATATGCTTTGAGCAATGCCTGCTTAACCTCGTCATAATCACACATTCTGTCTACGACATGGCCGAATATATTTCTCGGACTTACCAAAGACACTGACTGTGCAAAAACAAGGTCCAAGACTCCTTGGGCTATTTCAAGCTATTGGCAATAGTGTAAGAAGTATTTGTCTACTTCTTGTTCTGGAAATTGGAAACCAGCGAATATTTTTCGACTGCATCACAAACCAGTTTGTCTGGAAGAGTCTGACGAGCAGCCTGTTGTCAATTTTTCTAAACTCTATTGAGCTTCAAGCCATTTGTTTCATCTCCATGTCCTTTTCTTTAATTGTCTTTGTATTTGCATTCCATTTCTTTTTGTGCATTTCTTTTGCATTTGCATTTCAATTTTTCTTTTTATTTAATTCCTTGTTCTTTTTGGTTTTGCTCCATTTCTTTTGTTTTGGTTCACATTTCCCATCTTTTTCAATTCTATCTTCAATTCCTTTGAATTTCAATTCTTTAACTTTGAAGATCACTTTTGCCTGTTCCAGAATTTATTCTTCCTATCCAAAAATATGACTATCCAAAAAGTCTTCATGGACAAACTTTTCAATCAAATATTTTGCTGACGTGCTTTCTCATGCATGTTTGGCCTCAAAGTCATAAATGCTTGTCTAGTTGTCATTAATCAGGTTTTCTCAGCTCATCAAATTCTCCCAAGTTATTTACCTATGAACCAACTTCGGATCAAACTCCCTTGTGATTTTACTCTAACCACACAATATACTAACTTGAACCAAACTACAAAAAGAGTACAGTACTATGTAATTAACCCCACACAAATTGCTGTATGCTAAATGTGCCCAATGTTTACAATACTTTTTCACATTTAATGTGTAAATTCTGAAACACAAAGGCTCAAATTTATCTCACTTTCAAATCCCGTCAAAACGAAGCCCCCAATTTTGTTACGGCGTCTCGTGGACGCTAAGGTCAGAAATACCGTTTCAAAAACAAATAAATGAGCCTTGTGCACAAGTGATCTGAATTTTATATAATATAACAGATTTTATGAGCTTGTAATTGTTCAAGAATTTGTATGTCCAAAAATTACATAAAATCAAATTACACAATTACACCAATTTCAAAAGAGGCGTGCCGTTCAACGATGATTAGTCCTTTCAGCGAAGCCTCCAAAAAAATGACAGCATGCAAAGTACGCTTTAACTCCTCAGGTAATATCCAAATGGAATCTTCTCAGTCATGAAGGTAACTTTGTCCACCAGTTCAAGACGACAAGGTCACATAAGTCCCTCGACGACATAAATACTCCACCGTATATCAGTCCAAGATTAATCACCACGATTTCTATCTGTCCCACATTTGGAATCACTATTTTTAATCCCAGCATTTCGGCTTCCAAAGATGACAGTTAGAAATTACGCACTCTGTCACATGGAATTGAACCTCATAATAACTCCTGGCACGGGGTGTGAAGCATAAAATCTACCTTATGTAGATTAATAAAAAATAGCTATAACATACTGCTTAGCTGATTTGCATTGCAACTGCTGACGGCGAGACTTAGCTCAAATTCAAAATATATACTGACTTCAACAAAGATTCCAGCTAAAAATAGCCAGGTACAACAGCCATCAATGCATTAAACATAACCTGAATCACATCAATTTCCCTATTAACTCGTGGGGAAATCCCTGATTTACATGTTTTGATCTCAAAACATAAAACAAGTGATGCATGTTTTCTAAGTTTATCTTGGGGATTCCCCAACTTCCCTATTGTGCAATCTAAACAGGTGCTGCACTTAGCAAAACAAAAACTAGGGTATCCCCTTTCTCTCTTTTTAGTAAAACAAATATGCTAGTGCTGTTTCCCGTGGAAAGAAATCTTTCTCAAAAATAAAATTGAGAAAACACTATTTTAAAAGTTTAATCAGAAAAAATGGAGGCCCATATAACACAGCGGCAGTTTAGGATATTAAACCATTTCCATAAAGTTAATTATAGCACTGTTAACAATCTTATAATTTAAGTACATTTTCCAATTAATTCAAACATGGCATTTAAGTGCTATGATATTATGATTGAGAAGTCTCTCATTACTTGTAGTTTTTGCTTTATTTCAATCTTGTCGATCTTTATCAGTTAACAGTTGAAGTTTGGAAGATGGTCTCAGCTAGTTATGTAAGATACCACTACCATTGTTAGGTTTATTGGTAAATATATATATCAATTAATTAGCAGTTTTATCAGTATAGTGGTGGGATAAGATTAGTGCCACGTAGCATGAATATGAGTCGATCATGTCATGAAATTACTAATAGGCCTATCATTATCTTTAGGATGTCAATATTGAAATCGCCTGCCATTAAATAAAATTATTTTATTTGCACAGGCAATTTTATTTATTATTTCGTCAAAAATGTTTATTCTTAATACTATGGTGGATGAGGTCTGTAAATAACTCCCAACATTATGTTTTTTGCATTAGATTTGTTTATTTAATAAACAGGCATTCAATAAAGAACATTTTGAGAGCATAGATCGGTTCTCCTTTTATAATTAATATTATTAGGACAAATAGACTACACCACCTTGTGAGAATCCAATTCTATTTACAGTTTCAAACTTATAATTTTGTAGTTAAAATAAATCAATGGATGTATAGTTTTAAACCAGGTTCAGCAACACCAATAAGAGAAAAGAAAGTCATGGTTAATACGTTCAAATGGTTCTTTTAATTATAAAATTTTTAGACATACTACGCATTATTGTAAGTTAAGATTGAAAAAATTAGTGTTGCTAAGATATGGTGTTGTTTATTAAATCGTCAGTGTATATATTTACAATTGTCAAACATCATTATTCAAAAACAAATATCTTTGGTTTAGTCTATTAGGATTAAAATACAATTCAAACATCACCATTTTTAATTGTTTTGGGGAACGTCTGTTTTAGATATGATCATCATTTTTACATCAGCATTTCAGTGCTATTGTATTATTTACATATGCCAGTTTTGTGAAGTATATTCAGGGGACACGTTCTTCGTGACTCTCGTCCTTATAAAGATTAGTAGTATACATGTATAGTGAAATATCAGAGAAATTGACAATCATAGAATGTGTGGTGGTCTTATTTATTATGACAATATAAACATTATCTTGAATTAATTATTTAGGGTAATATTACTATGTACATCATTTGCAACTCATCTATATGTACTTGCATTTGTGTGAGCATGGGTAGTTGTATGTTGTTTTTGTGATTTGCTATTGTTATGTGTATGGTATTGGGTGGCTGTGGGTGTGACCAAGGAGGAGGTGAAAAGCCCATTCAAAACCAGAGTCCGTGCTGGGCGCTGACATTTGAATATTGCACGGGAATATTTATTAGTTTGGGTGCTTGTATAAAACCACATAATGCCAATTCGGTACAAAACAAATCGCCAAAAAATATCGTTGTTGTATGTTCGCAGTGGGTGCTATGGGGGGGTTAAATTTGTTCCACCCATGGCCACACAAAGAATGAAATGACACGTCAGTCGTCGTGATTTAAATAAACCGCATCAATGACTACATCTTTTCACCTTAACGCGCATTGCATTATGAGAAAAAAGAGATCTGAGCACAATGGTGATCAGTGAACTATTAATTACACCGGCCACCTAACAACATACATCAATTTGTATCACTACCGATTAGTGTATATGCAAAAGCGGCACCCACAGTAGTTGGAAGAAGCGGAAGCGGAGGCAGCCATTTGCTTTCTATTGTTGTACTCTATGTTTTCTATTGTGGTCGGCAAAACATGAGAGACGATGAATTTCTAAAGATTATTCGTAAAACGTTTTTTGCCTCTCTATCTCATAGAACCTCTTTGGGTGTGACGAATTACGGGTAATCTAGCATGGTTGGCGACACAATCAAAAGGCATTCAGGACCGTGAAAGCAGATTATAGTCCGGGCGGGGAAGCCACAAGTCCGGCTCATAGACGATAACGATATTGTTCACCATTGTCCGGATATGAGTACGCCGGACAAAGCGGTTTTATTCTACACCGGGGGATTCAGGCATTGTAATTAGCCTGTAATACGATATTGATTGGCAAGTGATGAAGATGGATTACCTCGAAAAAGCTAGGATTTCCTGCGTACTCCATTAACAATATGTGTTAACAAAGATTAAACCAGTGTGGTAAGCTGTAATGTCATAAATATTACCCTGATCAACGGAGTCGGCCCTGATAATTTATTGCATATCGCCATTTTGGATTTTGACCAATTTCCTTATTTTGTGGATTTCGAAACCCAAGACGAATTTTTTTTATATTTTTGTAGTATTAAATTAATCCATATCCAATTTCCATGCATATAAAACATTGTCAATGGCTTGTCTTGCCTAATTATCTTCTGATGACTATTTTGTTAGCACCAGAAAAACAATAGATTCACGGCCGCATCTGGGTACGTTTCAGCTTACATTTTCATTAATTGTAGTTTTGTTTGTATTTGAGACTATGGACGAATTTCTTCTTCAAATTTTCAGCCCACAAGTAATTCTATGACATTATCTTCATATAATACAAGTTAAATGCTGTCTTCAACCTTAGTTTCTTCATTTGAATAAATGATCGAGCAGTCGATGATACTCAAAACCCTGTGTGATCAAAAACTAGCTCTTTGATTTATTGAAAGCAACACTTTACAAGATATATCCTATTATCGCGGGCACACCCAAATAAAACAATAAAATGAAGTATGCAGAAATAGCAATAAAGGGGGGGAGAGGCCAGAATAATATGCCCTAGTCCTTAATCTAAAGTTGTCCGAGTGCGAGCTGAGGGGTAAGCCATTGGCCTACAAAAACCAACTCCGTCGTCCCACAATACATCGCACAAAATTACTTATAGTGTCTAGTGGGTGAAGGGGTGTTCGTGACCCCCCCGGAAATAACACTTCTTCACACATTCTATAGTAGAAAAATGCGTAGGGAAAGAGAAAACGGTTAGCTATGTGTTAAAAAAATCAAAGAGGTCCCACGCGTCCTTTTTATTGCAATTATGTCGCATTACAGAAAACAAGTACAATTTTGGATATATAGTTAATTTTAAAAATACTGTTGATAAATGAACAAATAAGGTGTCTGGACTTATGTTTTAAGGTCAAGGCTCAAGATGGAATCATTTTAAATTACCAGATGTCCCATGATGTCATAATACAAACATTAGGGCGCATTAGACTAAAGATTCAATTTGGGCAATCCTTGACCAATAGTTCAATTTACTGCCTAGAAAGATGACGGACCCCTATATGTTTTTGGGGTTGAGGATTAATTAAATAGGTACTCCTAAATTATTTCATGTGCTCACTACATGTTCACCTAAGCCTACAAATACGAAGACATATGCAAATTAGGGCCTTCAATGGTCGATATAATCTCGTTTTGGGGGTAATTGTTGGAAACTTTGTTGGCCAAGTAAAGTTACCCGACACATCTGTACTAATACTTACTTTCTCTTAAAAATTCAAGGTATTGCAAGGATACGACTAATGGCAAGACTAAATACTCGTTGTTATTCATCCGAAAGATCAAAACGCGAGGAAAGGACTCTACAGTATCCGATTGCCAACTCGTATCGCCATTACAGAAAAATACAAAATTTTCGCTATCTATCCAATGATGGCTGATATCTGAACAACTAGGATGTTGGACCTATGTTTAGAGTGTAGGAATTATGATGGAAAATATTCTGGAAGTAGCCAGATGTCTCCATAATGTCGTAATTGTGCAAAAAATCCATGTTGGCATAGCTTGGTCAATATTGTCACATCGATGACAAGAGCTGTTTTAGGGTCGAGGATAAATTAAAAAAATTACTATAAATTACGTCAATGTGGAACCAACATGTTCACCTGCAAATATTAAGACTAAGAATATGCAAATTAGGGCCCCTTCATTGCCGATGAAACTGTTCGTGGGTGATTTCAGAAACTCCTTTGTCCAAGTCAATTTAAGCCTTTTCTTTAATTCAACGTATGCAATGATTAAAGACTAATATAATAGAGCAGGAGCAGCATATCATAGGGGCCTTATCTAAGGAGTTCGTTACCCCACCCCCCACTACAGAAAGGTTTCACACTTGTGATAGTTAGTATGGACCCTCTACACGATGCTAGGTAGATAGGCTCCTTTATTGTGGTATATTTTTCAATAGGGGACCAATTTAAAGTTGGACAGGAGGAGATTTTTTTAGCGATACGAATTCTCTCAAATTCACTGGATCGATTGTAGACCACGTACCGAGAAGTTTCGAAGGTTTATTGGACAAACAGGGCCAAAAAGAAAACCGCAAAACTTTGTTTTGAACTTGCCTGCTATCGTAATCGAACCCCATAGAAAACCATGCTGTGACTGTCTGTCCGTGCCGACAGGAAAGTACTAAATCGTCATCATAAAGAAGGCATATTTGGCTCTTCACTTAAGGTGTGATCTAATACAGGTACCTAGCATTCCAAATATGTAAAAAACCGGGGCGGTTAGAGGGAAAAATTGGGCGCTTCTTCCTTGGAAATATCAGTCTCTTTAAGTTACACTGGGATCAAATTTGAAAAAGTCCCAATCACGTTGAAATGTATGCATATGCCAATCTCATCATAAGGATTCCATAAATGTATAGTTTGTACCACCTTACGACCATTGTTTGGAGTTAGGGCAAAATGACAAACAAAAAAACGGTAAAAAAGGTCAATCTCCAAATTGTACAGGGGTCAACATTAAAAGTTAATCTCATTATATTGTAAATAATTGCAAAAATTATTGCCTGAGGAAGAGACTCTAAAAAGTATAGTTTTGATTATGTTATTAAAAGTTTAGTTACGGAGATAAGGGTCAAAGAACCAACACCAATTGGATTATGTTGCTCTATGACCTATTTTGTCGCATAATGGTAACTATGCATTGCAGATGGTTCAAAAAATAATTCCTTAGTTGGACAAACAACTTCATCATTTTTTTTACCAAAATTCCGGATTTTGACCCCTGTACAAATAGAAATTGATCTCCTTTTACCATTTTAGCATTTACCATCTAACTCCCAAAAACAATGGTCATAGATGGGACAAACTAAACATTTCTTGGAATATATGACTAGGACGGACAATTATGGATACATTTCAAAAATGATTGAGCATTTTTGCTAAAACCCATCGACAACTGTGTAAACTTAAATTGGCCCCTATTGAAAAAGTGATACCACAACTGAGAGTACTACCCTACCTAGCATGCTGAGAGGGTCCATACAAAACCAAGGTGACAAACTTTTCTGTGTGTAGTGTGGGGTAAAACGATGATTGTTGGACCTGGGTCGAGCTCCTCATATATAAGACTTAGACAGTGACATGTGCAACTCACAACCAAAAACGAAAACGCGAGGAAAAGGATTCGGCACGGTTAGAAAAAAATACCGTTTTTTAACATAGTCCGGCAGGAGCCACAGTCGGGATCATAGACGACAACGGAATTAAACGCGTGAAACTACTGTTGCGTAAAAAGAGTCAGCTGAATCGGATGCCCTATTCGTTACCGTTGTAGCCGGACTATGCGTACGGCGGACTACAATTACTTCTACACCGGAACCAGCCTGCCAGTATCTCCCGTAAAATACGGTTTGCAAGCAGAGAGCAACCATTTACTGTTATTTTCGAGATTGTTTTTTTTAATGACTTAACACAAAAAATTAGTTCTGTATTTTTCTACAAACAACGATAAACATCAAAACTTCTCTTCAATCATAACGCCAAATTCATCTTTAGGGTAGAATACCGGCAGCAGGATTCCGGTATTACCCTTAAAACGAAATTTGTAACAGTGTGCGGTCTTCGATGATTCTCTGCCAACATGCACCCGTCATGTTGCTTATCCTATTGTGCATAACAAAGAGCTCAAATAGTACAAAACTATGTACTATGTCAGCCGCCAAGCTCATGTTTTCAAAAACAATGAGGATCTTACCGTTAAGCTTTGTACTTGATTTATGTGTGTGCGGTGTGTGTGGGAGGGTTGTGTGTTGGTGTGTGTGTGATATGAAAACGAAAACTATCGCTTTGAGAAAAACTACTTAAATACCTACAGAAGGACCAATGAAAGACCATAATCTCTTCACAAACGGTAGATCACCACAAAAAAGATGCAGTTGCATTCTGAAAAAAAAAGGGGCTGCTATTTTACACAAAATTACACTCCTGGAAAAAACGGGACAAGTGTAACGGTGTGGCTCTCTTTCGTCGCAATATTTCTGCAGGCTTTATGTGTCCTTAGACTCAGGGTCATGATTTTCTGGGTGGGGAGATACCAAGTCTGCAGAAACAGAAAATGAAGCCTCCTAATCCAAGGCACGGGTATCTTGCCTTTGTTGCCGCGATAAACCTGATAAACAAATCTTCATAATATTCTTGCATATGCTAGCCCGGATCCATGGTTGTCATTCTAAAAAAAGCGGTGTGAATGATGAGCCATCAGGAAAACTTTGGGCCAATGCGCGTGAAGTGAAATAGTGTAGTGAACGGGTGGGAGAGAACTTCTGGTTCGAACAAGACTCATGCAAGGACTAAGAGACTGGGTTGTTATCATGCCGAAAAGAAAACGTGAAGAACATGGACTTACAGTCTCCAATGACTCTCTGCAAACATGTTTCTTTAGTGAATCCATATTGACATCGTGGTAGTTTTATACCCTCAGTAAATTTAAAGGAACTGCAGGAGAAAATGGAGCGCTTCAAATGGAGCGGCATATCCGCCAATCATTAAGTCCCCATATCGCATGCTATAAGTCTGCGATCAGAAACGAAAATCAGTTACCAACCCAAGTGGTTACAATAGACATTTACAACATTTTAAACAAACTCGACGCCGATAACAACCCAACACTAAAAATTTGCAGGAATGTGCCGACGCGGAATCGAACCCACGACCTTCCAATCTCTAGACGGACACCCTAACCACTGGACCACCAGCCCCTGCTGATAAACGGCACTGTTACCCTCAGGCTATGAAGGGACGTCGAGAGTATACACGTGTGTGCGAGATCTTACGATAAAGGATGCTGACTGTAACACATTGGGTGGTTAAAACTAATTCTTCGTTCCTAATTAATGTGTTCAGTTTCCTCGTGTATCAAGCAATTGATCCCCATTGTGTTTGTATTTTCGTGTGTGTATGCGTGATTTCTATAACCTACGTTTCTACAAAACTCCTTCAAGCTACTACTGAAGAACATGTGCGACCATGCAAGAAGGACTGCCGTCAACAGCCACTTGCCGGGGCGATTTGTGCAGTAACCACCAAGAACCATATCGATACCGAATGTGATCAGCAAAACTCCCTGATGAACTGGAACGAGTTGGATAACACCGTCTGCTGGGAGATGGTACACATTAACCGGAAGCATCAACTTCACAGGAAAATGGGCGCACTTCCCTTGTACCCTCTTATGCCTGTCTTCTGGTGGACCCATCTTCCCATGCATAGTGCATTTTCCTGACAAAGAAGATAATAAAGAGCACGGTGAAGTCAGCATCATATTGGCACATTGGCAGATTCAGATTGGCATATTGGCAGATTCAGATTGGCATATTGGCACATTGGCAGATTCATATTGCAAATTGACACATTGGCAGAATTCAGATTGCACCGAGTCAAAACTTTTTCGCTAGAGAGGGCGTTGTATTTAAATTCAGCTTCAAATTCATAAAAATTAAATTAATTCTAAATTTTAAAAGGGCTTATAGGCTAAAAACTGTACTCAAACTATTTTTTTATTTACCCTTATCTAACCCTTAGGGTGTGCTCTCACTATACCGAGAAAATAAAGGAATTTCCCCCCAGGAAACCTTTTCGCTAGAGGGCGTTGGTATTTAAAAATTCAGCTGTAAATCATTGAAAATAAATTAAATTCTATATTTAAGGACTTATAGCTAAAAACTGTACGCAAAAACCATATTTTTAATTTTACCCTTAATCTAACCCTTAGGGTGTGCTCTCACTATACTGAGAAAATAAAGGATTTCACCGAGGAATTTTCGCTAGAGGGTGGCGTTGTAGTTAAATTCAGCTTTAACCATTATTCTTAAAATTCATTTTAAGGGCTTATATGCTAAAAACGGGTAACTCAAAACATATTTTATATTAGACCCTTATTCTACCCTAGGGTGGTGGGTGCTTCCTATAATAATACGGAGGAAAATAAAGGAATTTCACCGAGGAAACTTTTCCCTAGAGGGCGTTGTATTTAAATTCAGCTGTAAAAATTCATTAAAATTAAATTAAGTCTAAATGTAAGGCTTATAGCTAAAAACTGTACTCAAAAACTATTTTTTTATTTATCCTTATTCTAACCCTAGGTGGTGCTTCCTCACTATAAACTGCGAAAATAAGGAATTTCACACCTAGGAACTTTCGCTAGAGGGCGTTTTTTTTTAATTTTTTAGGTTTTTTCTTTTTTTAATTACAAATTAAATTGATTCTATATTTAGGGGCTTATAGCTAAAAACCTGACTTAAAAAAATCCCTTAAATTTAGAATTTAATTTTTAATGAAGTTTACAGCTGAATTAAATACAACGCCCTCTAGCGAAATTTCCATGGTGAGATTCCTTATTTCTTAGTATAGTTAGAGCACACCCTAAGGTTTAGATTAGGGTCAAATAAAAAATAGTTTTTGAGTACAGTTTTTAGCTATAAGAACCCTTAAATTTAGAATTTAAATTTTAATGAATTTTACAGCTGAATTAAATACAACGCCCTCTGCGAAGCGAAAGGTTTTACCTCTTGGTGATGAATTCCTTTATTTTCTCAGGGTAGTGGAGATACACTAAGGGTTAGATTACGGGTGAAATAAAAAATATATTTTGAGTACCGTTTTGTGTATAAGCCCTTAAATTAGAATTTAAGTTTTAATGATTTTTACAGCTGAATTTAAATACACCGCCCTCTAGCGAAAAGTTTCCTCTGGGTCAAAGTCCTTTATTCTCAGTTATGTGAGAGCACACCTTAAGGGTTAGATTAAGGGGTAAATACCACACAAAAATCTGTATTTCAAAAATATAAAAAAAATAAAAAAAATAAAAAAAATAAATAATTTTTAATGAATGTTACAGTTGAATTAAATACAACGCCCTCTATCGAAAAGTTTCCTCGGTGAACTTCCTTATTTTCTCAGTATAGTTAGAGCACACCCTAAGGGTTAGATTAAGGGTTAAATAAAATATGTGAAAAATACAAAAAAACACGAAAAAACCCTTTTAAAAAAAAATTTCTTTAAGTTTTAATGAATTTTACAGCTGAATTTAAATACACCGCCCTCTAGCGAAAAGTTCCATGGTGAGATTCCTTTATTTTTTAGATAGTTAGACACACCCTAAGGGTTAGATTAAGGGTAAATAAAAAAATGTTTTTGAGGACTAGTTTTGAGCTACTAAAGCCCTTCAATTTAGAATTTCAATTTTAAGGAATTTTTACAGTGAATTTAAATAACAACGCCCTGTAGCGAAAGGTTTACTCGGTGTGGAATGAAATTCCTTTATTTTTTTTACTTTTTTGGGTTTGGGGGGAAGGGTTAGAGTAAGGGTAAATAAAAAATATATTTTTGCGTACAGTTTTTAGTATAAGCCCGTAAAATTTGAATTTACATTTTAAATGAATTTTACAGCTGAATTTAAATACAACGCCCACTAGCGAAAAGTTTCTAGGTTTAAATCCTATTTTCTCAGTTATAGTGAGAGCCACCCTAAGGGTTAGATAAGGGTAAATAAAAAAATTGTTTTTGAGTACAATTTTTAGCTATAAGCCCTTTTAAATATAGAATTCTTTAATTTTTAAGGAATTTACAGCGATGAATGTAGTACAAACGCCCTCTAGCGAAAGTTCCTCGGTGGAATTTCCTTTATTTTTCGCAGTATAGTTAGAGCACCCCCTAAGGGTTAGATTAAGGGTAAATAAAAATAGTTTGTGAGTACCACAGTTTTTAGCTATAAGCCCTAATATAGAATTTCTTTAATTGTTTAATGAATTGTACAGCTGAAAATTTTTTAAAAATACAACGCCCTCTAGCGAAAAGTTTTACTGTGAGGATCTTATTTATTTTATTAGTATGTTAGAGCACACCTAAGGGTTAGATTAAGGGTAAATAAAAAATATGGGTTTGAGTACAGTTTTAGCGTAAGCCCTTAAAAATTTTAGATTTAAATTTTAATGAATTGTACAGTGAATTTAAATACAACGCCCTGTCGCGAAAGGTTTGATCGGTGAAATTCCTTAGTTTCTCAGTGAGTGAGAGCATACCCTAAGTGTTAGGTTAAGGGTAAATAATAAAATATGATTTTGAGTACAGTTTTTAGCTATAAGCCCTTAAAAATTAGAATTTAATTTTTAATGAATTTTACAGCTAAATTTAAATACAACGCCCTCTAGCGAAAAGTTTCCTCGGTTAAATTCCTTTATTTTCTCAGTAGGTGAGGAGCACACCCTAAGGGTTAGATTAAGGGGAAATAAAAATATGTTTTGCAGTACAATTGTTAGCTATACGCCCTTCATATAGAATTTCTTTAATTTTTTTTTATAATTTTACAGATGAATGTTAAACTAAACGCCTCTAGCGAAAGTGTCCTCGGTGAACTTCCTTTATTTTCTCAGATGTTAGGAGCACACCCTAAGGGTAGAATAAGGGTAAAAAAAAAAAAATATTGTTTTGAGTACAGTTTTTAGCTATAAGCCCTTAATATAGAATTTCTTTAATTTTTAATGAATTTTACAGCTGATTTAAATTACAACGCCTCTAGCGAAAAGTTTCCATGGGTTGATGAGCTTCCTTTATTTTTTGTAGAGTTAAAGCACCCCTAAGGGGTAGATTAGGGTTAAATAAAAAATTCTTTGAGTACAGGTTTTTAGCTATAGCCCTTAAATATAGAATTAATTAATTTGTAATGAAATTTACAGCTGAATTTAAATACATCGCCCTCTAGCGGAAAGTTTCCTTGGTGAAATTCCTTTATTTTCAGAATAGGTTAGAGACCACCCTAAGGGTTAGAATAAGGGGGGTAAATAAAAAAATGTTTTTGAGTACAGTTTTTAGCTATAGATGATGGACCTATGACGTCACTTGTGACATTCAGGAACGCCCTCTGTTGTTTGCTGAGCAGGCAATATTACAGTAGTTTCTGTGGAAGACCACATAAAATCATCTGGTATAAATTACTTGCAGAATCTTTCCTTGATCTAAATTGGGCAAAAAATGCAGATGGTAGAATGAGCTTATTATGCTTGATAAGAAGTTAGTAGTATTAATTCGAAACAAAAGTTTCAGCCAAAAAACAGAATCCCCATGCAAAGTATAGGTGCTTTGCCTGCCAGTTTCTCTCTTACACCAACAGGGGGCGCCATAAACATATAAACAATTGTACATTTCATCTATCAGCCCTTAAATATAGAATTAATGAATTTTTAATGAATTTTACAGCTGAATTTAAATACAACGCCCTCTAGCGAAAAGTTTCCTCGGTGAAATTCCTTTATTTTCCTCAGTATAGTGAGAGCACACCCTAAGGGGTAGATTAAGGGTAAATAAAAAATATGTTTGGTACAGTTTTTAGCTATAAGCCCTTAAATATCGAATGAATTTAATTTTTAATGAATTTTACAGCTGAATTTAAATACAACGCCCACTTCTAAGCGCAAAGTTTACTCGGTGAAATTCCTTTTTATTTTCTCAGTATAGTTAGAGCACACCATAAGGGGTAGATTAAGGGTAAATAAAAAATATGGTTCAAAATTTAACATTTAAAAAAAGAAAAAACCTAAAAAATTAAAATTAATTTAATTTTTAAGATTTTACAGCTGAAATTTCAAACAACTCCCTCTAAGCGAAAAGTTCCTCGGTTGAAAATTCCTTTATTTTCCTCAGTATAGTTAGGAGAACACCATAAGGGTTAGATAAGGGTTAAAAAAAAATATGTTTTTAGTACAGTTTTAGTATAAGCCCTTAAATATAGAATTAATTGAATTTTAATGAAGGTTTTAACACTGAATTTAAATACAAACGCCCTTCTAGCGAAAAGTTTCCTCGTGTGAAATTCCTTATTTTCTCAGTATAGTAGAGCACACCCTAGGGTTAGATTAGGGTAAATAAAAAATATGTTTTTTGAGTCCAGTTTTAGCTTATAAGCCCTTTTAAATATAGAATTAATTTAATTTTTAATGAATTTTACAGCTGCATTTAAATACAAACGCCATCTAGCGAAAAGTTTCTCGGTGAAATCCTTTATTTTTCGCAGTCTAGTTTAGAGCAACCCTAAGGGTTAGATTAAGGGTAAATAAAATATGTTTTGAGTACAGTTTTTAGCTATAAGCCCTTAAATATAGATTTACTGAATTTGAAGCTGTGAATTAAATTAACAGACGCCCTCTCCAGCCGGAAAAGTTTCTCGGTGAATCTGATTGGCCAACTTTTTGTGCCAATATGCCAATCTGAATCTGCCAATGTGCCAATCTGAATCTGCCAAGATGCCAATCTGAATTGCCAATGTGCAATATGATGCTTGCTGAATTCCAGACCGTGCGATTGAAAGGCGTTTATCCACATAAACTAGGCGCACCTCAAGGTGCCTCCTCTTGGAAGAACAAAGGGAGCAAAGTGATTCACGGGCCCAGATTATGCCTGGTTCAACTTTAGCGAGTGTCAAGATGTCGCTATCCTTCTTCGTAAATTTGGCAGGCTTCAAGGAGTCCATAGACCTTCCTGGGCCTCCAACACAGCGACGACATGGAGCTTACGTCTGAGAAATTCATACCTGCTGACCATACCCGTTCCTCTGCATGGCTATAGCTTGTACTTGTAAAGAAGGACTTAGAGAGATAGATAAGCGCAAAATTTAAACGTATATGGGGAAAGACAGACCTTGTACCGTGCAGTGCCAGAGGGACAATGGAAATACTCTGCATTGGGAATGTCACTCTCAGATATGTTCCAAAGAAAGCAATCAAACCATGATACTGCACAGGCTTGGGCCACTCTGACAGATTATGATTTTGGTTTAGAGTTAGAAAAAGCCCTGGGACAAAGGCATCACATAGGCTTATATTATATAACACCTAAATAGCAGAAAGAAGCAACAGTGTATTCCACTGTGAAAATGGATAACTTGAATAAAACTCTACTAATATGTTCATGGCAGCAACAATTGTAAACAAGTGCTGCGGAATCACAACATGAATTGCAAATGGGGTCGAAAGCCATACGGCAGAATGCTGCCAAGTGTAGATAAGTTGCAAGGTCGAACAGCTTAGCTCGACCTTGCAACTTATCTTGCAACTTCCCCCGGCCACTTCCTTGGTAGTACTTACGCATTCCCGTGCTTCCACACGGAGGATATGAAGACTTAACTATAGTCCGGATTTTTTATTCCTGTCAGTTCATTAAAAGTTTTCGGTGCGTGTCGAAGATTCCATTTGTTTCTGAGAGGTGTATGCTTTACCCAATCAATATAACAATATACATTCGATGTCACGATACCGGATCAGATTCAGGCATAATTAAAAAAAGGCCCTTTTCCTCTCCGAAGCAAATGTTCCAAGGCAACGCACTGCATAAATTCCCCAACACTAATTTGAACCAAACTCTGAAGCATTCAACTAAGAAAATGAATGAATAATGAAATTATTACTAAACCAAAGTTATTTTACGGGCGGTCAATAGGCATATTAAAAAATCTGATTCGTTTTGTTTCCAGGAAATATCCAATTGGTCCAATCATTTAATCTATATAGTTCTGTTTAGACTTTGGTCAGTCAATAACAAACTACATATTACGTGTCCTAATCCTTCCTCTTCACACCAGCCTTGATGTGCATGAACTTTATCCGTTGTCTTTGATTTCCCAACCAAACAAAGGAACTATGCGTGTCTCAAACTTTACTACAATCTGTTCAGTTTAATCTGGTATGAAGCCTTTATAATTCGATACCAAAAAAAGTTAATGTATGGGTTAAGCATCTTACTCTGTTGGACAAAGTTTAGCATTTCAGCTATTTAATACGGTTTTTATTTTTTGTCTCAAACACATCCCCTCCACATTAATTCGTACATCGACAATATGCAGTTATAACTGAAAGGATAAAAAATCAGACTATAGTCTAAAGGGCTTATTCCATCAAACTAAGTTGACAAATACTACTCCCCTTCCAGAAAAAATAGAGCACTAATTTGTTGGACATAACAAATTTACCGACTTTTTAAAAAATATGGGGTTCCTCTCTGGACTCTCTGGAAAAATTCAGACAAAATGGAAGTAGGTCTAAGGATTTCCTGGTTTTAGGCCGTATTCCAAAAAGGTGTTTAGCGGGATTTTAAGCTAAGCGAACATTAATATGTGAGATAAACGTATCGCTATTTGTAAACGCAAGTCCGAAAGAGTTTAAAAAGTTAACTTAATTTTAACTTCGCCAAAATGCGGTCGAAATTTTAAACTGGTACAGGGTAGTTTTAATAAGTGTTAGAGTGGGTGTTGCGGGTGGCTGGCTATTGAATTTTGTTACAATTGCCACTTTAAGAGACACAGGCACATTTGAAAATAGTGCGCCCTCAAGATTTTTCAAAAATCGTATTTTTGCTTGGTTGTAAGGCGTTTATATACAAAAGCCCTACACCCGAAATGATTAAGCAACCACAAATCAGCTTCATTATGCGTAAACAGAACGATTTTATAATTTAGCGGCGCGGGACGTTAAATTCAGCAGATGAAGAACAATGGCGTTTACACAAAGAAAAAACACCGCACGCCGATGCATGTTTCCACCCTATGCAACACGTTTGAATCGGTCTAGAACCTTTTGCGGTTTAATATCAGTGAGTACGAGTCAAAAATATTCATGTAATATACACATTTGTTGATTAAAGTATGGAAAATTAAAAGTTGGCCTACAAAATTACTGGATGTCTTTTATCCTAATATCAATGCCCTATCTGTTTGGGGATGGTATTTTTATGTGTAAAAATATCTATGTTATTCTTCCAATGGGCCTAGACTATCATTTGGGAGCAAATTGACGAATTTAATATTTTGTGAAAATGTGCCAGTGCCGCTTTAACACATTTGTTGGTGATTCATTTAGATTTGAAGGTATGTACCTAAACCCCTTGGGCTGGTAGTCTGAAGGGAGGTCTAACTTTAGACCCGGGTTTTAAACAGAGTTAAACCATGTTTCCTGTAAGTTGAGGTTGTAATCTCGGTTGTAAAAGGGGTTAAAGCGCATCGTACTTGTGAACAAAGTTTAGCCATTTCAGCTTTAATACGGCTTTTATTTTTGGTCTCAAAACACATCCCTCAAAATTAATTAGTACCATCGACAATATGCGCTTTGACAGGAATAAAAAATCAAGATGTAGGTCTAAGGCACCTCAAAATTAAGTTGACAAATAACTCCCCATTCCAGAAAAATGAGAGCATACTAATTTGTTCGGATAACAAATTTGTCCGAACTTTTTAAAATATGGTGTACTCTTCGGACCTCTCTGTGGAAAAAATTTCAAGAACAAAATGGAATAGGTCATCATCTTCACTGGTTTTTTAGGCCCCGTATTCAAAGAAGGTGTTTTGCGCGATTTTAAGCTAAGCGAACGTTATATGTGTAAACGTATCAGGCTTTGTAAACGCAATGCCAGAAGGAGGTTTAAAGTTAAACGTAATTTTAACTCGACCAAAATGCCGTCGAATTTAAACTAGGTACGGGCTAGTTTAAGAAAGTGTTAGAGTGTGTGTGTTCGGGTGCGTGCTATTGAAATTTGGTTACAATGTGCCACTTAAGAGACCCACAGGCACATTTGAAGAAATGTGCGCCTCTCAAGATGTTTTTCAAAATCGACTATGTTGCATGGTTGTAAGGCTGTTATATACAAAAGCCCTCACCCGGAATGATTAAGACCCAAATCATGCTTCTTATGGGTATAACAGAAAGATTTTTTCATTTCGCGTCGCCGGCACGTTAAATTCAGCAGATGACGAAAATGGAGACCGTAAAACACAAGAACACGCACGCCGTATGCGACTGTTTCCCACCCCTATGAAAAACTGTTGCGATCGGTCTATAAACAGCTTTTGCGGTTTTAATATAAGTGAGTACGAGTCAATCAATAGTTATGTAAATATACACATTGTTGATTAAGTTATGGAACTTAAAAAGTGGCCTACAAATTACCTGGATGTGCTTTAATCCTCCTATCAATGTCCTATATGTTTGGGGGTATGTTATTTTATGTGTAAAATTTATCTTCTCCTGTTCTTCCAATGGCCCGGACTATCATTTGGGAGCAAATGAAGAAAAATTTATATTTGTGAAAATGGCCCAGTGGCGCATTTAAAACACATTTGTGGTTGTCTCATTTTTAGATTTGAATGGTATTGTACCCTAAACCGCCTTGGGCTGGTTATTCGGAGAAGGGAGTCGTAAAAAGTTTAGACCCGGGTGTAAACAGAGTTAACCATGTTCCTGTAAAGTTTTGAGGGTCTGTAATCTTCGGTTTGTTAAATGGCTGGGTTAAAAATATTGCGATCTATTTGTGTAGGAAGAACAGAAGAATGGAATTCCTAGAAAAATGCTCATGTGGAGACTTGCTCTTCCAAGCCCTTCATATAGAATGAGTCTCATTGTTTTAGTTTCCTCAATTGAAGCAACTAGATGTGTTAAAAGTTGGTGGTTGCGAAAGTGTACGCATACCGTGAAAGCTAGCCTGGGATCATACTCCCATCTGCCAGCCAACAGATCACGTTCTGAGCCAAGAGTGTTTGAACCGTTTACTGCCGGTCGTACGTGTTGTCGGGTGGAAATACGCATGACGTTATGGGTTAGAACTCACGCAGTTTGTGGGATGCCATATTAAATTCCTGCACCGTACATTATTGTTCTAATTCAACTTTGCAGAAATGCTGTAAGCAATATTTAGCAACAAGATGGCTTTTTACTAGTAAAATGAAATTTTAAGATGAGTTGTGTTACATCTCGCCAACTCCAATGTTCCGGGGTGCAGAAGAGCAAATGTCAGATGGCATTTTATGTATGTTGTAAATTTGACATTATGGCTCACTGTTATTTAACCACTGTTGCTCATGAAAAGTTGGAATATTTTTTTATCAGACCCAATATTAAAACGTATTTCGCGTTTGAAGCATCAGTTAATTCCCAATATATATGAGAGTAAAGGAATAATTCCATAATGAGTCCCCACGACCCAGGTGAAGTGAATCCATTGCATAATGGAATTAAGTAACTAGTGCCTTTTTGTTGGGTGTTATAAAAGGCCAGACGTCTGTTGTTTGATCCTTTTCAGTTAGTTGGTTGTTACCTTTAAACACAAACGGACACAGAGGTTCCATAGGCGACCTCGTCCAATAGCAGGTCAATACGACCGAGATGTTCTCGAGGGTGACAATCAGGAATAGCCTGAACGCTCAAAAATCAAGGTTTTGAGGAAATGTAATGTTAATATTTTCTACTAAGACCCAAATCCTTATTACTCAAAATATAAACATCTCATAAAGCTCATAGATGGTACTGTAAGCAACATTATATAAAAACCTTTAGTAAAACAAAGAAAATTTTTTAATGATGAACAGCGAGATAAAGAAAGTCGTATATAAGAATGAAGATTGCTGAGTACGTCTTCTGTGGTAAACTGAAAACGGTAAAACTCTGTGGTTACATCTTCATATCATGCCCCACCCCCCCGACACCCCCCCACACAAAAAAATAACAAAAAAAAGAAAAACAAAAAAAACACAGCAAACACCAAAACAAAAAAAAACAACAAAAAACAAAAAAAACACAAACAGACAACACAAAAAAAATAAGAAAAAAACTGTAAATCAACAAAAAAAAAAAAAGAAAAAAAAAACAAAAACAAAAACAAACAAAGAAAAAAAAAAAACCCACTAAAAAACACAAACAACAAAAAAGAAGAAAAAAAAAACAAAAAAAACAAAAAAAAGAAAAAAAGACAACCAAAAAAACAACAAAAACAAAGAGAAAAAAACAAAAGAAACAGAAAAAGAAACAAACCAAACAAAAAAAAGAAGAACAAAAAACCCAAAAAAAAACACAACAAAAAAAACACAAACAAAGAAAAAAAAAAAAAAAAAGGGGGGGGGCCAAAAGAAAACAATGTGGGGGCCGGGCGGGGGGCTGAGCGGCGGATGGGGCGTCAGGGGGGGAGGGGGGGGTTGTGGTGGTGCGGGGGGGAGGAGGGAGCGGGGGTCCGGACCCAGGAAAGGCCCTGTTTCGCTCGCATATCGGTACCAAACCCACAAAAGAAAAAAAAACCACAAACCAAAAGCCAACAAAAACACAACCAAGACACAAACACAAAAAAAATAAAGGGGCGGGGAGGGGGGGGGGGGGGTGGGGGGGGGGCGGGGGGGTGAGGGTCGTGGGGGGGGGGGGGTATTTTTTTTCGGGGGGGGGAGGGGGAGGGGGGGGGCAGGGGCGGGGTCGCGCGCGGAGGGGGGGGGGGGGGGGGGGGGGGGGGAGGGGGGGGGGGGGGGGGGGGGGGGGGGGAGGGGGGGGGGGTTTGGGGGTTGGCGGGGGGGGGCGGGCGGGCGAGGGGGGGGGTGAGGGGGGGGGGGGGGGGGTGGAGGGGAAGGGTGGGAGGGGGGGGGGGCGGGCGGGGGGGGAGGGGGGGGGGGGGGCGGGGGGGCGGGAGGGGGAGGGGGGGGGGGGTATTTTTTTTGGGTGGGGGGGGGTACAGGGGGGAGGGGGGGGGTGGCGAGTTGGGGAGGGGGGGACGGGGCAGAGGAGGGGGGCGATGGGTGGAGGCGGGGGGGGGGTGGGCGGATGGGGGGGGGGGCGGGCGGGGGAGTGGGGGGGGGGGGGGTATTTTTTTTCGGGGGGGGGCGGGGGGGGGGGGGCGGGGGGGGGGGGGGGGCGGGGGCGGGGCCGGGAGCGGGGCGGGGGGGGGGTGGGGGCGGGGGAGGCGGGGGGGGTGGGTGGGGGGGGGGGGGGGGGGGGGGGGGGAGGGCGGGGGAGCGGGGCAGGGGGGGAAGGGCGGGGCAGGGGGGGTACGGGGAGGGGGGGTGAAGGGCCTTTGTTAAAAACAAAAAAAAAACAACAAACAAACAAACAAAAACCAGCAAAAAAACCCCAAAAAAACAAAACAAATAAAAAAAAACAAAAAAAAACACCAAAAAAAACCAACACCAACACACCAAACAAAAAAGCAACAAAAAAAACACAACAAAACAACACCAAAATCCACCCAAAAGAAAAACAGAAAAAAAAAAAAAAAACAAACCACCCAACACCCAACCAAACCACAAAACAACCAAACAACCAACAAAAAAAAACAAACCAGCAAACAAACCAAAACAAAACAAACAAACAAATCGTGTAAAAACACACAACCAACCAAAACCAAACACCAACCCAAAAAAAACACCAAACCCACCCCCCCAAACAACAACCTAAAACCCCTGAAACAAAAAAAAACCAAAAAACAACAAAACAAAAACGGTGTGCCTGTCCAAAAAAACAAAAAAACAACAAAAACACAAAAAAAATTTTTTTTTCTTTCCCCCCCTTTTCAATCAGAGTTAAGCATGTATCCCTTTGGCATGTTTTAAAAGAAAAATCATCAGTATAAGTGGGATAGGGAGCTACAAAGCTGTGCAATGTCTGGCAATTGTGCAAGTTATGAAAGCCTCAACTCATTGTTTGGCCAAATACAGTTACTAATCAGCGGGTCGAACTCAGAGTTACGCTTTTCTGTTCGTAACAAAGTGTGCCCATTGAGATGTGGGAGAAGTGGTATTGTGTTTGTAGGCATTGGAAGTAGACAAGAGTTAAGTCTTCTGGTTTTCAGAATCTTTAGGTGTTACCGATTTTTGCTGCGGGGACCAGCCAGTATGAGCAAATCCGTGGAACTGACTGACTGATGACTGACTCCGTGCGACCCCCCATTACGAGACACAGTTGTTGCCTATGTCGATCATTTACGTCTTGACCATTTCAGAACACCTTATTAGCCTACTCTTGGAAAAAGCTTACAGCTGGTCGGGCCGTGCGTGATCGCGCAAGGCACAAAAGGATTTTTACGGCTACTATAAGCGTTTTACTATTATTAAAACAATACAAGAATACGCTCTTCAAATTACAATTAACAAACCGTCAAGTACCAAGCACCCACTTGAATTTTAGAACAGCAGTATTAAAGTGTCTAATATAGCGATCTGGCATCTAAATGTGTCAGCTGGGCGTTATATGGGTGCACTTTGCAACACTGTCAAGGCTGGTCGATTCAGTCCCAAAACCAGTTCGGCCAATTCGGCCCATGCGAATTCGGACTCCATATTATCAATTCCGTTACCAGTCAGTTCGGTCTCACGGCCATTCGGCCCCGGGTAATTTCGGTCCCATTAGGAAATGTACGAGTGTTTAAACAATAACGTGCGTGGAACCCATTATAACCTTGGCCTAACATTTATTACGAATCATGATCATAATTAATAAGATATTTAATTGTGAATATAATGTAAAAAACAATCATGAGTATCATTATAGTAGACCCACTCATGGAAAAAAACTTAGCGCCGTCAATTTGGATAATTTTAGGCGTGTTGTAGTATATTTTACCAGTCGTTTTGCCAAAATTATATTAACTATTATGCTAAATTAACAATTTAAGCATTGAAATATATAATAAAGAAAAACAAATTTGTCATTTTGATAAATCATAAATTTAGCATTAATTCATCTTACCTTTTGGCACTGTGTATTGTGAAAGGAAAGACAGTTACAGTATGAATTTCGGTCGAATGCAAAAAACAGAAAGTATATTGTCATGCATTTTTGTGAACAATAATGTAACATATACAATTTAGACTAGTATTTATTGCGTTGTTATGTTTACACTTTAACAGCAGTGGAACACGCGGAAGCGGTTAACCAACAATAAGGGAAAAGCAAAAACATGACAACAAAATAATTTATATTGAAACAAATAAGTGGTAACCTCGTTGGGTTGAGTTGTAATGATGTCCGTATTATTGTCTACTAAACTACATGTATTAGGATCAGTACAATAGATCACCCAAAATTAGTACTGTGACTTTCACGGTTGCTTAAGATGCCCTATAGTGCTTTACTCTAGTCTACTGTGACAGGCCCTGGGATTCAACGAGCTCGCATAAGCTTGCAAATTTTTGATAACCCGTATTTTAATACGACTGAAACATTCAAGGTGATGATAATAAAATCATGAAGCCCAGGAAAAATTCATTCAGCCATTTCTTTGACCCACTAGGCCACTCTCAAAGCAAAATTTTCCTCGATGGAGAGATCGCAATAGGGGGGACTATTATAAGTTTTGTTGAGATAAAACAAAAACAAGGGGAAAAAACGAATACGAATATTTCAGTGTACACAGAAGTAGCAGAAAGAAAGTAGAAAAGGCAACCGATATCACAAAATGGACACACATCAGATTAAAATTGCACGTGTGTGTCATTTGGGTCCGAATGGCGGGGGGACCGAATTGACGATATGAGCCGAATTGTGATATTTACTGAGACCGACATGTACATGTTGTTCCATTGGGACCGAATTGGCATGGGACCGAATTGACGTGGGACCCGAATTGGCCATCGAGAGGACGAATTGACTGACTCGAATTGGCAACGGACCGAACACCCGAACGGACTGGACCAAACAAACGTAATGCAATATTTACCGTAAAGTATTTGTAAAGGTTTAAACTGCTATTCTTGACTATAATGTGAGATGAAAGAAGGTAATTTTAATCTTGACTATTATGTTGAGATGAAAGAAGGTAATTTCAATCTTTTTACGCGTTATTCGATACCTCAAAATTGTCGTTTATAGAAAGAATTTAAAGTATTCTGCCACAGGCTATTCGGCAACGTTAACGGAATAAACCGCATGAAAATGGAAGTACTGACTCATGAGTAGCTGCCAACTCAGCTAGGTAGAGTCTGTCCTATTTTACTTTTGAGTGGATGTTGGGCAAACTAGTGACACTGTATTACCATGTGAAAACTAAGTGTAGCAGAGAGTGCAAGGTGTCACGTTAGTTTAAAGACACCACAAACAGGAGAATATTTAACGTGGTATTTTAAACATTAAAAAATGATCTGAACGGAAAAACACAAAAATTCAAAAATCAGTCAAGTGCAAAGTGCCCCCTCTTTGATGTGCCCATCCATATACATTTTTTCAATAACCGATGACAAGCTATACTAGCTAAGCTAGTCTTTTTGGTACCAAACCTCAAAATCACAAAAAAGTGAGTTACGTCCTTCCGTTTGTCAACCCTCGGTTGCACTCCGACGGAAGGGTACAAACAAGCCACAGAGTCGCTGATTTCCTAGGGATATCGCAGGGTACGGTCTGTAAAATCATTGGACATCATCGAGAGGTGGTTCATTTAAGGCCGGAAAATCTCCAGGACGGACCACCATTGACTACCAACCAAATGATCGGCCGACTGCTTATGTCTGTGCGTAGAGCCCGAAAAATGACAACGAGTCGTCTTCGTCGCTTGTGGATAAGACACTATGGAATCAACGTTTTCCGCCAATCTGTAATCGGAGATGGCTTCACATGGTTAACGAGAAGACGAATGACCAAAATGTCCACATGCTAACCGTTCACCACAGAGGTGCCTCTATTTCCCTTTCGCTGGGCTAGGGGGAACAGAAGATTACAGCTACTGGCGACCATGTGGTTGTTTTATGGACGAGGCCTCTATATTAACCTTGACCGTCAAAATGGAAGACAAAGGGTTAGTCGATTACGTGGTGAGAACCTCCGAGATGACTGGATTCAGGAATCGACTCCAGGTGGTGGCGGCTAGTGAGGTATGAGGCCGGTACATTTAATTATGTAGGAAAAAATGTCACCGTTGGTGCCAGATGGAAACATGAACGCCGGTCGTGTACCTGACACCCTCTGGAAAACCACTGCCGCCACATGCAAGGAGGGGTTATGCAAACACGGCAGCAGACGACACGCCACGCTGCATAGGGGTCGCTGTAGTGAGACAATTTTCTTGAGGCAGAGGGGGTGGATTAGATACCATGGACGCTTGTCCCCTGATATGAACCCTATGAGCATGCATGGGATTTACAATTAGGCCCAAACCATCAATGACAGGCACAATCTTCCTTATTACGCTACAGCGCGTTAACTCCAGGCCGAACGAGAGTGTGACCGCCTTACCTTGACATCATAAAACAACCTTGTGGACAGTATGCCGCGACGTCTTGAGGCACTGGTTCAGCCAGGGGTGGTCATATTCGATAGTAGTGATGGTCACCGCGTAGCCCCCCACATTTAATTGAGATCTGCCATAGTGATGGACATTTCAGTCAATGTTAGTCTTAATCTACTGTGACTTAAGTGATGATGTGCAGTGTTCAGGAGTCACTAATTATATCGAATCTACACTCAACCAATAAATGGACGTCCTGTATTTGCTCAAAACATCTTGTTGTACCTCTGAAATTGTCACATTGTCATAACAATCAACCTGTCGTCTCGCTGTTTCAAATATCTGATAATCATCTGCTAGTTGGTCGGACCGATATACACACTTCCTAGATATCATGTAATCACTTCACCCCACTGGAGAATCATTACAGGAAAAAAGTGTTAATTTTTTTTATTTCCAACTTATATGAAGCAACAGTGGACGTACTTGGCCCCGAATTCTTTACTCACAGGTGGAAACTTGGGCAGCTACACCATATGTCTACCGCGGAAGCAGTAGCTGCAAGGTTGAGGGAAGTAAGACATGAATGGTGAGCAGTTGGAATCTGAAAGTACCATTTTTTAACAGCTTTGTGAAAAATAGTTTGTTCATTATTGCTGTTTTCTATAGTCAGAGCAAAATGAGGGGCACTGACCGTGTAACGTTGGGCACGTGGGGATTACGTTGTATCTTGTATTTCTAGAAATAAGTGCAGCAAGCAACGGCGATTGTCTCATCGTGGGTTCACACAAAGAGGACAACAGACATTCAAAGGAATCTATGTATTCTTAAGTATATCTGCAGCCCAAAACTGACTTGCAAAGGGTGGGGATTTAACCGGGGGGGTAATGAATTCTGAATTTAAAGGCCGACTCAGGATTTTGAAGTATAATTTTGTTGTTATTAATTTTACTAAGTAATTAACCTAGAAGTAAAGATAGTCGCCTACCTAAAATGTGAATTCCAAGTTTTGAGACTAAATAATGGGATTCTTTGTTTTGAGGCCGTACACATTTGGTATATAGAAACAACCAGGCCAAGTGTCTAACAAAAAATCCGGATCCGATATTATAAAAGTTTCAAGTTTCCATATGATTTACTTGATTTGAGCGTAAGAGCTATTTCACCTAGTATTTGTGCAGTAGTATATGGATAAGCATTATGTATAATGTGGTATAATAACAATGCATCAGATGCAGTAATTGGTCACTTGATTTTGCTGTCCAGGAACAGAAACCCATCAGAAGTATGTTGTCTATCGTAGACTTCGTGACTTTGAACTTGTCAATGTTGATTCGACATTTGCCCCAACTTGCCATACTGTTAATGATTGTGCTGAGTGGGATACTTGACAAACACGCACTCAAAAAAAGACCAAAGTTAATAGGGGGTTTTTAAAACAAGCAACATGGTATACAGACAAGGATGGGGAAGCAAAGCTAGGGTTTAGTTTTGTTAAAAGGAAGCTAGTGATTTTTAATGATTGATTTTTACTCAGTTATTTATCAACAATATTTAAAACAGGCTTACAGCATGAGATTAAAAAGACAAGAGCAATGTACACATTAAACAAGATAATATAAAACAAGAAAAGCTTATACAATCAGATAAAAAGAAAGAAAACTTGTTGAGTAAAAACAAGATAGCTCATTGAAAAGCCAGCAAAAAATGCCCTAGCTTATTTCCACTGAGGGCCTTTGGTATCAGGACAATCAATTAATGATGGATCAAAGCAGACAAAAAAGGACTGGAACTCGAAGGAGCCGAGCAAAAGAAACAAAAAGTTATGAAGGGAAATAAATAATTGCAAAAAGGATCTCATTGAAAATTGCCAGTTTCAAGATAATTTCGTATTGCACTTTTAATCCTTGCAAACTACTTATACACTCATTTGATCTTGTCAGGAAGATTGTTCCATTCTCTAATTGCAGTAAAGTAAAAGTACTACGTCAGAGCTCTTGATTTTTGTAGCAATCAAAATAAACACTCCCCCTAGTATTATATTCTGTGAAAGACAGAAGTTTGATCCTTTAAATAGTCACTATGTTATTGAATATATTTTGTGAACATGGCAAATTTAAAAACCTGACTCTGTTATCTACATTGAAATAGTTGAAACTACATTAAATTTTGATCACATGTGTCCCCGGCCAAGACTAGAATATCTTGACATCTTATTTTGAGTGGTCTGAAGTCTATTTTGAGTTTTGTTATTGAGACCAAAATACCAAGCAGATGCGGCATAATCAAAATGACACTGAATAGGGCCGAACCAGGATTTTCCTGGAACTTTGATTTAGACAAGCAAGCCTGACATAAGAAATTTATATGCTAGTCATTAGATTTCTGGATGATATTATTGGCGATGGATTCCCCGGACACATTTGATCAATCAAACACTAAGTACTTTAACTCTAATCTTACCAGTGAATTTTGACACCATAGACTTGACGTGAAATCTACTATTGATTAACCTTCCTAATCAAGCTAGTTAAAAGGAATCAGAGCTCAAATTACAAAATCTAACCTTCAAGTTTACAAGATATTTTCCTTGAGCATTTTAAGCTGGTACAAACAAACTGATTGAAGAATCCACTGTAGTTTTTATTTCTTCCAGTTTGTTGTTGCGGCAAGAGGTTGCACAATGATATCAGCTGGTGGCAAAAATCTGGAGATTTTACTTGATATAGTTGATCTACATCTTGAAAATCTTACCATAGAATGTTTGAAGTACCATATGACCACATCTGACTGTGTATTTTTGTGAACTATTACATCATTTGCCAGCATTTTGGTGACATTTTTTCTGTGTTTCTCTTGTATCTATCTCCTAGCTGATTCCTACACAGCAACTTTCCTGGCCAAGCTCTATTTGTGTCTCTGGTCAATAATCTTCTCAAGTGGTTGTTCTACAATTGATTGTTCAAACTTCACTCTCCACATGTCTCCCTGGCTAACCTTATTTGGTATACCTAATCTGTGCATTCACTGTGAAGAAACTGTCAACATGCCATCCTCAAATGTTATTGTAGAAGAACTTTTTTGCAGCTAAAGCTACAACTAGAACAAGACTTCCTTATTATGTGTATAAACTACAGTTTGAACGGGGTATCAGCTTGTTAACCAACAAGACGAGGGCCAGCGTTCTTTCTTGAAAGACACAACCCGAGAATCTACTATCACCAAACAACAACAACATATTGCACCAGGGTCATCTCTCTGTGGTGTCCACTTGCAATCTAAGAAACTACAAATCATGACTTAGCACCAACCAAACTCAACGCTTGTCTTTGGATGTAACAGTCTTTAAGAACCAAATCTACTCTATTTCCTTGACTATTTTTGGAGCATGATGTAGATGTCATGATTGTGACTGAGTCATAGCTTAAGCCAATGAGCTTGTTATCATAGGGGAATGTACGCCCCCCCGGTTACATGTTCCTTCATATTCCCGTCCTGCAGGAACTGATATGTGGGATTGCGGTAGTAGGTCAATCTCGGTTTAAACCTTCCCGTATTCGTAAGAGTCCACCTCAAAAAAACAACTTTTTTGACTCGTCTTTTTTGACTGACATTTCAGTCACTTAATCTGTTGTCAGTTGTACAGCCCTCCTCCGATTCAAAACAATTTTTTTAGAATTCTGATTTTCTTAATGAGTTTGGACGGTTTTCTTTGATGATATTTTAATTTCTTCTGGAAATTCTTCTTGTTGGTGACATGATGTTCACTGGGATAGGCAGACAAGCCTGATCGTTAGCGAGTAGGCTGACTATCATCTCTTCAGCCAATCTGAGGCAGCAGGTAAATATGCCAACTCATAGGTCAGGACACATCCTTGACCAGGTGCTAACTTACAAGGAGACATCTATCGTTGATCATGAGGGTGGCACGAGACCAATCACATGGCACGATTGTTTAAAGTCAACTAATCGGAGAAACCGACGCCTCACGCAATCACTAGATCCGTTCGTCAATTTCAAGAAATGACTTCTGATAATTCTCTGCTGCTCTAATAACCATTTAATCCATTCCCTGAATTTAATGATGTTAAATGACTTTAAGTTGGTAGCACACGTTCAAACTTCAACTAATGCTCTTAACCAATTTGCCCCTGCTGAAACTCGCACTCTCGTCCCGCAAGAAACCACGCCTGGTACAATGACGAGTCATGCCTGCAGACGTGAAAGACACAAAAATCGCGCTGAACGAAAATGGCGTAAAACACGCTTGGAGGAGGACCGCATAAATATCTAACTGTCTACTAAAGCTGTTGTGACTGCATCCTGAAGCGCTGAAGAAATCATACTATGCATAACTCCCTATAATGCTGACCTTAAAACTCATTTTTTCAAATCACCAACTCCTAGTCGATGGACATTTCCTTCTATGCTGTTTTTGTAGTCTCACATCGGGTGGCTAGGAAACCAAGTGGTATTCATAATTATTTATTAAAATCATATAATCGTCCTGTTCCCCCCACAAATAAAACTGGCACATTTTCTTGAAAAGATAAAATGTCACTTCAATTTCATTTCCTCAATATCACAGTAGACACATAGTGGATACCCACAGATTTCAGCAAACAATGGAGTTACAGATATTCAATCACCGGCCGGTATGCGGTGTAAGAAAAACCTTCAAATTCCCTTTCATCTGGAGTGCAGGACTATTGTTATATTTCGCGCACTGAAGAGATTTCACTGTTTTACCTCTCCATTTAGCGCTGAGTCTTTTCAGGCCAATACTAACCCATTCAACAGATAAACAAATATTGTAGCTCTATAGTGCGTGTTCAATTCACTTTTGGCCTAGTTTTCACATGTATTAGAAAGGAAGAACATGAACAAACATCAGAGAGATGTTGCTGGGAGACTTTGACCTAACAACTTGTGCAGAACCAAAATCGTACTTATTGCTTAACTCCTTTCTATTCAATTTCCGCGTTTTCAAAGAAAATTTAGTGTCAACGACCTATATTATAATGTACACTGGGTAGTTTCATGTTAGAGAGGACGGTATTTGTCACTCAACCGAATCGTGGGGAGTGGTAACCCTGGCTATAACAATGGCCCCACATACCAGTCCCATTGTAATATCTTTAGCTCAGGTTAGCTGAAGTCTAGAATATTCCTTGTCTCTGTATTGGGAAAAAGAAATTGAGTGACCTTAAATATTTGTTTTAAGAAATGTGCCGTTGTTTATGTGCGGAACAGACAGTTATGTGATCGTAATAAAGTTTTATGAATTACACTTGGTTTTTCCCTTACCCCCCAGATGGGGACTCAAAATTTGTTATACAGTTTGTTATACTTGTCCCGTCCCATGGTCTATCCCGGAGGGTGCTCAAACAACCAAAAAAACAGTTCCAGCTTTTGATGATCCTAAAGACCTCGCCACGAATGTGCTAGATTTTGTCACAATCAGCATCAGTGACATTCGTAGGATGTGGACATTGTTTTTGGACATGGCCTGAGTTGCACAATTCTCTGATTGACTGCCCTCCCAGTTGACCTTTTTCCTCACGGACCTGTTTACATGCCGTCTGACGAAGTCCGCACAATAATATCTGATTCTCCAATGCATCTTGCATTTTGGTCATCTCATCCCACATGGCTTCTAGCAAATATGCCCAACTTTGCCCTGCCAATTACTGCAATTGTCACAAGTCCTAAACTCGGATTTTTCCAGCTACTTGCCCCACAGTGGCACATAGTAACACGCCTTAAGAAGCCTTCTTTGGAAAAAGAAGTTATTAAAACTTACCCTCCCTGTGAGCAACCTGATTTTGTTGCCAAAGTTATCGAGAATGTGCAATCCACCCCGCTCTTAGACACCTCAATACAAACCACTCACCGTCCATTGCAATCAGCCTACCGCTCTCTGCATAGTACTGAGACAGCCTTGGTCAAGGTTCTGTCATACATTGTTTTCGATATGGACTCACGACGTGTTTTGTGTTGTGCTCTCGAATGAGCGCGGCTTTTTGACACTCTGGACCATCAAATTTTCCTGAACCGGCTTGAAAAGTGGTATGCCTAACGTACCCAGCACATGCCCTGGTTTGAATCATATTTGAAAGGCTGGGCATCGCAAGTTGCATATCTGGCACTCTGTCTGACCCTGTCATTCTTAATTTGGGTGTACCCCTCAAGGGTCAGTGCTTGGTCCACTTTCATTTACCTGCTATTCTATACCTATTGGGGACTGTTCAAAGTTGTGCGCTCCGTTCCCCACTTAAGTTATCACACTCTCCTCTGACGATTTGACAGATTTATGCTTTTTCGACCCTCGCATTCCATGTGATATGGAAACATCTTGCCAAAATTACTGATTGTATTGCCTTATAAAACTTGGCTTCGCTAACTACTCCGTTAACTCACGACTCTAAATCTGAGTTTTTTTCATCACTGGATCCACCTATAATTTGAAATTAATGATATTGATAATATTAAAACTCAAAATTGAATACCAGATCAAGATCCCTTGTTTATTCGTAATCTCGCTGTTATTCTTGACTCAAATCGGTTCTCTTACTGCTCCACATCAATTACTTACGCAAAACAATTTCATTCCATATTAGAAAGGTTGGAGCATCGTAGATTTACTGATACTGAAACATGTCACTACATAGTTAGGGCTCTGATTATTTCTAAACTCGACCTATTGTATGCTGTTTTTACATTACTTTCTGCCAATGATAACATACGTTTGCAGCGACTACAAAACAATGCTGCACGCCTTGTGTTTGCTGTTGTTCAAAGAGTTTGAAGCGCAACCCCTCCTTCAAGCTTTGCGATTGGCTTCCCATTCAGCAAAGAATTATGTTCAAAGTGGGCTGCTTGTGTGTTTTAAAGCCTTCAATAATTGGCTCCACCATATACATTGCTGAGCAGTTTTTGTGTCTATGTCCTTCCCTAGCTCCCTGCGATCAGCAAGGGACATTAACCGTTTGGTGGTGCCACGGACAAACCGTTTCATCGGTGGTCGTAGCTTTGCTGTTGTCGCTGCAAAGGCCTGGAACTCCTTGCGCAGTGTCCAATTAGAAATGCAGGTTCATTGAGACCATTCAAAGTAATCTCAAGACATATTTATTCTCTGAGTAGTCCCTGGTGTTATTATTTTGTAACGGCATGTTACTTTGTGAATAGCGTCCTAAATACCTGTATGTATTATGTATGTCTGTATGTAGTTATTTACCTCAATTGAATCTCTGTATGTAATGACAAGCCTCTTTTTTCAGAAGATCAATATCTGTGTTCCTTTCATGCAGCGGGGGCCCTTCCTGACCCACACATGCGCAAGAACTTGGGCAAATAAATTTGCAAAGGGGACACGTCATTCCGTCCATGGAGAGGTTGATGCAATACGTGGACAATCTGGATAATATGGTTTTGCCAATGTAAGTGTTAATTGTGGCTGAAAACTGCATCACGCAGCTTTGTTGAATTTGAACCAGTGACATAGGATTGTGTTTGGGATCTTGTTATGCAATCGGCCTTCCATCGACGATGCAGACTTGGATTCGATGCCAATGTCCCTATTGAAAGATTGTTTAGACATCTTTGTTCCTTATCACCAAAAGTATCAACGATCTTTGAGTTCGGATTGTACCATCAATTTAATAGTTGGCCCAATGTGAAACTGCATATAAAAACAGGACTCTGATGTTATTGATCTGAAAAATTAATCGGCCCATTGCGAACTTGATGTTTATTTTCCCAAGATTACTCATCTCAACTTAGGGCTATCTGCATAAAATGACGTTATCTGCTATGCAATCAGCATATCGCCAGTTGCATTCAACTGAAACAGCCCTGCTTCGTATAGTGAATGATTTGCTTTTGGCGTCAAGGGCAAAGAAGCAGTTTTAATTTTGCTTGATTATTATGCCGCATTTGACACCATCACCCATTCCATCTTTTTCGAGCGTCTACAAAGTCGGTACGGCATTGCAGGCACTGTGTTACGAGGGTTTAAATCAGATCTTACTAATCGTTCCCAAGCTGTTGTTGTGAATGATAAGCTTTCAGACATGCATATCCTTCCTTGCGGTACCCCACAGAGATCTGTCAAGGGACCTCTTAATTCCATCCTATATCCATTGAGTGACGTGATTGGTGCACATAGCGGAATTATGCACATGATTTATGCAGATGACACACAACTGTATTTAGTACTGCAGTCATCCAAGACATCTGAAGCTATTAACAAATTGGAAAGTTGTATCTCTGATGTAAGATCTTGGACCATCACCAATGTGCTTATGCTGAATGATTCGAAGACGTTCTAAGCATAACACTCCTTCCCGTCTACCAGTTATTGTTATCGTTGATGCCAGAATCAACACTGCCGACTCTGCTAAGGATCATGGTGTTACACTGGATAGGGCACTTCAAATGAAAGATCACATTAGGTACATCGCACGCTCTGCGTCTTTTGGTATCTACAAGATTGGATGGACCCGTAGGTATTTAGATCAACCTACCACAGAACGCTTGGTGCGGTGCTTTTGTGTCCACTAGATTGGACTGTAATAATTCTCTGTTGTGTGGTCTTCCTTTCAGTCATATTGCACTTTCACAACGTGTACAGAAGTCAGCAACGAGACTTGTCACTTTTACAAACCGATATGTCTAAAAGTTAATGACCGCATCCGTTTCAAAATCTTACTCATAACCTATAAGATACGAAATGGTATGGCTCCCAAGTACCTCGAGGAACTTATATTGGATTATAATGCAAGTACTTCTCTACGCTCATCGTCGAAAGGTCTTCTTGGTGCTGGTCCACGAAGTAAGGCTATATATGGGTACTGGGCTTTTGCCATTGCAGCTCCCCGTATGTGGAACAGCCTCCCGGTGGATGTTAGAAATGCACCAACTGTTTTCACTTTTAAACTATACTGAAGACATACTTTTTTATCAGAGTGAGTTAGTTTGGGTGGTAAATTGGTCATATGCTGAACTTCTTTCTTTCTTTTTTGATAATTGAAATGTTAAAATCATTAGGTTATTTTAGTTTATATTGTACATGTATTTAATTTAATTTATAGATCAAAAACTATATTTTGGTGTGTTTGTGTGATTATGTACAGCGCTTAGATACTTTGTTGTGGCGCTTTATAAGTGACAAGTATTAGTATAATTATTATATGCAAAAAAACAACAACATTTTGTTTGAAAATTGAGGGCACCCTCCCCAGGAAATCTCTGAGTCAGCCTTTAATCAAGTATGTTTAAGAGCTATCAAGTGAAATTGGAGTTTGTTCTCTCATTGGACATGGCAAATGAACCATGATAATACAATGTCTTTTGGAGGGGATGTTAAGCTGTCGGACCCATGTACAGATCTCATACCTGTGGGTGCACATCACAGTCAGTTTCAAAAAAAAGTCCTGGTAAAATGGACCCCAAAATGGAAATAGGCTTACAGGGTGTCCCCCCAAAAAAGTGGTGCAAGCAGATAAACCCCGTTTTCTAAAAAACTACTGAAGCTGTGAATTTCATTCTCATGGTGAATATTAACTATAATCTTTTGTATAAATATTGTGCAAATTCCATGACAATCCGCCCACGCAAACCAGAGATATGAACGATTATTAAAGGTCATCTGTTTTCGCCCATTCCAATGGGATTTACACAGTTAACATTATTTGTCCGTTCTGCTGTCGGGTGAGCGATTTCCAACACATTGAATGTACTGCTGTATTCATGGCATACCATTTGAATATTAATACAACTAAGGAAATACAAAATGCACAGGATATTAGTTTTTTAGATTTATTAAGTGGCAAATAGGCATTAGGAATATTGAACGTGCAATGATTGAGCCTACAGTCGCATTCTAAACAATTATGATCAGCAGAAATCAAAACTTTGCCGTATGTCTATTTTGTTATCTCTACCTGTGCAGTTTTTGTGTTAAATATCTAAACTTGTAAACTAAGTGGCACATGTGTTTAAATATCATATATGTAGTCACATTCTTTTTACAAGAAAAGAAATTAAAATAGCTTAGTAACATGAAAGTACTTTGCTCGGCAGTAACCACCCAAATGTGCAATGACACAACAGATACGATTTTTTTGAATTTCTCATCTTTGTGAAGATTTTATAAATAACACAATTGGAGGAACTAAGCATTGAACTAAGCTAAGTGGATCACACCTGTCATTTATTGATTAATTTCTCTACTTTAACAATTGACTTGAATCTAAAATACCATTTCAGCAACATCCATTGCTTTCTTAAAATCGTTCAATGTACATGCATTACTCCCGACAATTAATATTTCAACAGGTAACCTTAAGAATGAGTATTGTCAGCTTAAAATTGATTTTTATTACATGTCATATAAGATATTTGTTCAGATACAGCACTGCATTAATTTAGTAGCATATCACCTTCAGGTTCTTAGGTTATCATTTAGTCAATGCACACGATTGAACTACAAATCTATCTGATGTATCGATAATCACTGATTGTGTAAATCCCATTGGAATGGATGAAAAACAGAGGGTCTTTAATAATTGTTTATATCTCTAGCTTGCATGGGCGGATTGTCATGGGATTTGTAGAGTTTATACAAAAGAGTATAATTAATATTCCCCGTGAAAATGAAATTCCAGCTTCAGCAGTTTTGGAGAAATCGGAGTTTATCAGCTTGCACCACTTTTGTGGGACACCCTTTCTTGGATTATCCACGACATTGTCCAAATAAATCAAATCAAAATCACAGATTCATTCAAGTATTTTCTGAAAACTGTTTCCTTAAGGTCCATAAGGTCCATATAATGCACTATGGGTGACTGTTCATAATACATAGAGAATCCAACACGTGATAGCTCCCCTTTTCTAAATGGTCTACAACTAAAATATATGTCTATGGAAGAGTTTCACAAAACATGACAGTCAATATAGAATGTAATTGTAATGTGTTTTTTAAGTTTCAAGATGCTTAATATAACAACATTGTATTTGTACTTCATTTGTGTATAACGAAGTAAAGTAACATTAAAGACCACTATCAGTGATTACCCCTAAAGAGTAATAAAAAATATTTGACAGTTGCAGGAGGACAGGAAGTGTAATAGCTTTAAAATTCAGGATAGGTCTGTAGAATTCTCATTAAGTTACTTTTTTCAACTGAACCATTTGCCAGAAAAGGAAGAAAAACGGCATTGTTCAATGTTATGACTCTCCATTCAAATACGTTGCTGTAGTAAGTGTACGTACGGACAGTAATGACTAAAAATATTAGCTTTGACTTATTAGCTTCTTTCTGGTCTCTCATTGCAGGGTATGTAGAATTACCCGTACGTTACAAGACATGCAAAAATCTGATTTGGTGATTTTTTTCCCGATTTTCTGACTTAGCAAATCACTAATATGCCTTAAGGTGCATTCATAATTAAATTTATGTATATTCAAAAGGGAACAGGATTTCTTTTATTCCTTTTCAAATACGAAATACCAAAGGGCAACACAGTTTTGATCAACTGGTGTGATTTTGTTTCCATTAATTACATGCTCTATTTTACAAAATTTAATTTGCGGCAATATGATTTTATAAAATCTCTATGGAAAATTGAAATAGTGAGGGCACTATAACATACAAACGTCTGGCCTTGGGGATCTGTCCGCTGTGAAAAGATTCCTGCATGCATAGATTTGTCGATTTTTAAGAGGCAATAGTGTTCCATGTTCGTACTATAAGTTGTCCCAAAATTGTGTCGCCACAAACCAAATGTTCAAAAATAACGGCGATTGCATGGGTCAAACAGCGTTACCCCCAGGACATCCCCATTTTTACTGAAGGGGTCAAATATTGGTTCTCTGTTCAATCTTAGGGCTAAACGAGACATTTGGTTTTGGATGTTAATTATGAGCGAAAAAAGTACACCCCTGTTTTGGTCGCCAATATAGAACGACTTGACACAATTGGTTAACAAATCACTTTAAGCTCTCATATCAAAACAGATTGAATAAAGGTGCTAGAAACTTTACAGATGGTGTATGGGCAAGGTCATTCAATCAAGATAAGAAATCATTCATACGTCAGCTTGCGTACGTCGCATACTGACGGATCCAACATTTGTATGATTTTGGGGGGGGAAAATTTACCATATAAGGTTTTTGTTTTGTACTACCACTGTTGACATACTCATAAAATTGGATAAAATGTTTTTTACCACTTTTTATGGAATGAGTCTTAATTTACATTTTGTCGTGTTCACATAGTGATTATTTTAATTTTAATAGTTACAATAGTGAATAATTTATTTTCATAAGATCACAGAGTGACTTATGGTATTTGATAAACATATTTTTTTCGCATATCTAAATAAATTTTAATAAAGTAAAACATTTTCTACCTGAAACGAACTTATAGTCTCTATAAACACGCTGTTTCTCCCACACATTAAATATGGTATCACTGCATGGACAAGTGCATGCAATTCTGAAATAGAAAAACTGCATATTCTTCAAAAGCGCGCACTGAGAGCAGTGAGCGATAGTGAAAAAAAGAGTGCATCTAATCATTATTGTTAAATACAATAACTAAAAATAATGGATCTGTGTAAACTAATATTGGTACCTTCATGTACAAAGGTAGCAAACCTGTTTCCCTCCACATTTGAAAACAAACAAAACACCCCCAATGTTTGTAACAAATGTGAAAACCACACTGATCCTATAAGAATGCTTCAGACTTCAAAATACCTAATATAAACTTGAATTTAGGGTAAATCTATATTTACCTTGGCGTTTAAACAATGGACACCATCCACCTATGGTCAAAAAACTCAAAAATTTCATCTTTAAACTTAATTATAAAAAAGTCACTTATATCAAGCTATAAACAATAGAAATAGAGTCTGGGACTTGACTGGCCATTACTAGGCTAATTCTCAGTAATCTATCCACATTACACTACCGTATATATACAATTACATTATTTATATGTATGTGATATGTTATATGATGTATGATTGTGGATAGAAATAAATGTTATGGTTATGTTATTTAGAAGTTGATCCGTGAAATATATTTCAAAATTCAATTACTTGGCGATTTTTTTCAAATAGGTTTTAATGTAAGTATAGCAATATATAGAGCAAATTAGATCCCAAAATCTGTTTTCATTAAGCCATTTTTGAAATGCGTTTTTTTTTGAAATAGTCACTGTGACACACGCGACGATTTATTATAAATTAAATGCCTCTTTTATTATCAAAAATTTGCTTAAAATTTTTAAAAATGTTGTTGTTATAAAGTTGTTGCTTGTTTTTTTTTGCAAATGTGACAAGGTCGGCCCGGGCCAAAGGACCAATATATGACTTGTGACGGGTTGTTTGCTACACAAGGTCCAACCTAGGGGATTCATACCACCATGGATGTACATCTCCACGTATGGGGTTTTGGCCTTTCTAAATTTTAGTTAGGTGAAATTAAACAAATGGCCAAAAAAGGTCAAAATGTAAATCCCAAAATAGGTAAATCAGTCGAAATGCATTCCTTTCTTCAAATAATCTATCCCAATTTAGCGTTTGCCTTCAAGTTTAAATTAATATTTAAATGAAATATAATGGAAGCCCTTGCACAATTTATAAAATTCTTGGGGTCAAAATGGCCAAAAAAAAGGTAAAAATTGACCCCAAAATAGGGTAAATCAGTCGAAGATGCATCCTTTCTTAACATAAACTATCAGAACATGTCAATTTACCCGTCAAAGGAGTCCTAATTAAGTGAATATAATGGAAGCATTCAAATTTATAAATTTCGGGGTCACAAAAATGGCCAAAAAAGGTCAGAATTGTCCAAAAAATAGGTAAATCAGTCGAAAGGCATTCCTTAAAATAATGAGCAGAACATGTTCATTCACCTTCAAAGAAATCATGTTTAAGTGGATAATATGGAACGCCATTTCAATTTTTAAATGTGAGGTCAATCGGCCAAAAATTTCAAAATTGTCCAAAAATAGGTAAATCAGTCGAAATACTCATTTCTTGAATAATCGATTAGAACATGGGCCATTCAATTTCAAATTGAGTCAATTTAGTGGAATAATGGAAGCCTTCAGAATTATTAGATTTTAGGGGTATAAAATTGGCCAAAAAAGGTCATTTTCCAAAAATGATACCTCAGTCCCACTGCCTTCGTTTCACAAACAATGTTCAAGGAAACTTTTGCTGTTACATCTCACGGAAGTAAAATATGTAGCTTTGGTGCTTGTAATTATAGTTTATATTTTTGGCATCAAAAATGACAAAATCAGGTAAAAAATTGTCCCAAAATGGTTTTTAAATCACTAATCCAAAGGTTGTCATAATAAATGGATAGAAAGCTAGTTGGCTTAAATGGGGTTGACTGGCAAACTAATTTAATGCTCTATTTTCCAAAGTAGGTCATATAGGTTACACACCACTCTAATCACTTATAAACAGTAGTCTATGGGAAAAATGGCAACTTGGCAGGTTTCTTTCACAGTATGAAAACTCTCACAGATGGAAATAACAACAATATCCACTCACGTTACAACGATAAATCACCAAATAACCAAATTTTGAAAAATTGATGACCAGAAAAATTTTAGTTTAAGAATTCACAAAATCCCGACGTCCGACCAGCAACACAGATTCTCTATAGTCGCCAAAGCTAGTAATTTGGCAAATCGATGTGAAATTAACGAGCGCGGAGTAAATTGCCTCCAATTCACTGTCAAACGCCCACTAGTTGAAAAAAACATACCAGTTACATGTCAATCATGAAATTCCATCAACTTTGCTTCTATATATAGTGCATTTTCAGACATTTTAAAGCACCTTTTCGAGATGCCATGCAAGAAAGTAGTCCCAGCCCAAAATTGTTGATCTTACGGCAGACAGGTTAGTGGTGTATAACATAAGTGTTTGCCTTTTCATCAGGTTGAAAAGTTGTTGCTAGCCATTTAACTTTAATATTCTGAGTAATGGAGTTAGTAGTAAAGGGGAATAACTAGACAAAATTTCATCCAAAAACTGATCCAAATCAAGTAAAATGGGTAAAATAACAAAACGTATGACTTTGTCCTACTCTGACACTTTGCTTCTTTTGGCACAGTACGTTTCAAGAGAATTATGGGTTTACATCCCACGGGATATTAAGTTAAAGTAAACATGTACATAGATGCTCGCAGTCATAGATTTCGGAGTCGAATGGGACAAGAAAGGTTAAATTTCCCCAAAATCAACTCAAATTATTAGTCCATTATGATGAATCAATATTCCTAAATACATGGTATAATATAAAGCGTTTTATCCTTGAATTTTGGATACTGAAAGTTGATATTTGTCCTCTAAATCTGCGTTTAAATCGGAAATTGTTAAGTAATTCATTCCACGAGAATTTACTCTAGGCTACTCATTTGGCTTTTTTTGTAAGTTTAGTAATATGTGATTCTGATCAAGGGTTAAGCGTGGCTGATTGTTTTGATTTGGATTGAGTGTTTGATCAAAATATTAAAACAGGCTAAATATCCAGCAAGCTTTGTCCCGTTTTGGGTAGATTCACAGGCCTTAGAGGTGGATTTAAGCATTGACTAATGTAATAGGCCTACAACACACGAGAACCCTTAATATTTTGCTCAAAAACTCATTGTCGGAGAAGAAATTGCATTTTGGACCATTTAAACATAAAATGAAATGCCCGTTAATAAAATTGGGACAGTGTTTTTCATTTTTTGGGTTATTGGCTTTAAAAAAGTCATTCGACCCGTTTGATTAAAAACGTTACAAAATTAAACAATCAAACCGTGATTAGCAATAGTGATGCAGTTAATTAAAGAACAAATTGGAGATATTTTTAATAAAATAAGAAAACATTAAAAAAAGGAAAAAAAATGTCCCAAAATGGTTAAATCACTTACATCCAAAGGTGTCATAATAAGTGGATAGAAAGCTAGTTGGCTTAAATGGGGTTGAAATGGCCAAATCCATTATAATGCTCTCTTTTCAAAGTAGGTCATATAGGTTACACACCACCAACTCACTTATACACAGTAGTCTATGGGAAAAATGGCAACTTTGAGCATGTTTCTTTCACATTTGAAACTCTCACAGAGGAAATACAACAATATCACACCAAAGTACAAGCTAATATCACCAAATAACCAAATTTTGAACATATGATGACCAGAACATTTTTTAGTTACGAATCACCAAAATCGCCCGACGTCAGACCAGCAACACAAGATTCTCTATAGTCGCCAAAGCTAGTAATTTGCAAATCGATGTGAAATTGATGAGCGCGGAGTAAATTGCCTCAAATTCACTGTCCAAACGCCACTTAGTTTGAAAAAACATAGCAGTCTACCATGTCAATCATGAAATTCCATCACTTTCTTAATATAACTAGTGCATTTTCAGACATTTTAAAGCACCTTTTTGAGATGCCATGCAAGAAAGTAGTCCACCCAAAATTTTAAAATAACAAAACGTATCACTTTGTCCTACTCTGACATTTTGTCTTCTTTTTGCACAGTCGGTCAAGAGAATTATGCGTTTACATCCCACGGGATATAATTAAGTAAACATGGTAAATAGACTGCTAGCCAGTCATAGATTTCGGAGTCGAAATGGGACAAGAAAGGTTAAATTTCCCCAAAATCAACTAAAATTATTAGTCCATATTCTGATGAACACATATTACTAAATACATGTTATAATAAGTTTTATACCTTGAATTTTTGATATGAAAGTTGATATTTGTCCTCTATGGTTCTAAATCGGAAATTGTTAAGTAATTAATTCCACGAGAATTTACTCTAGGCTACTCATTTGGCTTTTTGTAAGTTTAGTATTATGTGATCTATCAAGGGTCTAAGCGTAGGCTGCTCTTGTTTTAATTTTGGATCTGAGTTTGATCAATATTAACAGCTAAATTATCCATCAAGCTTGTCCCGTTCTGGGTAGATTCACAGGCCCTAGAGGTGGATTTAAGGATTAAATAATGTAATAGGCCTAACACACGCGAACCCTTAATTATTTTGCTCAACCATGTCGGAGAAATGACATTTTGGACCATTTAAACCATAAATGAATATTCCGTAACTGTTTTCAGTGACTGTTTTCCCATTTTTGGGTTATTGCTTTACAAAATGATCATTCTGATCCGTTGATTAAAACGTTACAAAATTAAAATAAACACTCAACCGTGATTAGCATATTATTGATGCAGTAATTAAAGAACAAATTGGAGATATTTTCTCATTGTAATTATGCATTAAAGCCAAAATGCGTTCTTTAGTAATTGTATCATTCGTGTATTCGTAGCACTATGAGTAACCGTAAAAGAGGGCATTAATTATAACATTATAACAACTTTTGATTTATTTAATTTCTTTGCCCCTCCAAGGAAAGTGCATTATAATGGCCAACTCATTGTCAATTTTAATGTACTCTGGTGACGCGAATTATGGCATGATTAACAATTTTGACAAATAGGGCAATAGAGCTAATTTACCCATTTGTGGTAAACTTCGAAGCTGAGGATTGGAATAGCCAATACTCTAATTTACTGAAGAATTTTCCTAAGGGATGTATATTTAATGGATAACAATACATCTTAAGGACAAATTGCTGCATAAATACATTCATTTATCAATCATGGTTTAATTTGATGTTTTCTGACCATATTAACTATAAACGTGAGACCCCTCCCCCATCTTGAGTTCATTTTGATCCTTAGCCCAATGTGACTAAAAATGGGTAAATTAGAATACATAGCACTGTATCCACCTAATTATATTCCCTTGAAACACAATTATGTTCTTTATAGAACCTATTTAAAAGATGGCCATGGCCGGCTTTACCATATTTGGTTAAATGGCTAGCCCAAACTTTCTTTGCTAATTCATTGTCCCTTGGAAAGTAAATGAATTATGTCCCCTTGAGGTATTTTGAGTGTTCTCACTAATTATATTTGGACAAAATTTGTTGGCCATTTGACCCTACAAAGTGTCAATTGAAATAGATAGCACTCTAATTCAATTAATTTATTTCGTTTGGAAGTGAACTCACATGTTCCCATTAAGATTGTTGAGAAAGGAAGGGCATTATGGACTCGTTTATGGATTTGGAAACTTTGAGTGTTTTTGCGATTGGCCCTAGAATATGTAAATTCAAGTGGCTAGCACTCAATCCGGTCATGGTGTTCCTTTTGGGAGTGTACAACCCACATGTTCTGATGAACATTGAGGAAAAGAGAAAAAGAAGGCAATATGATTGATTTAACCTAATTTTGAATATTTTGACCTTTTTGGACATTTTTTACCCCCAAAATTAAAAATAGAATACACCACCCATACCGCTATGTATGGTCCCATAAGGATGCGAATCCACATGGTTGGATGGTTTTGGAAACAAATAACGCCGTCAAAACTTGTTCTGAGCACTTTGCCTTGAATGGCCGGCCGTCTACAATATCATCAGCACATATGTACCTACCCATTTGTTACGAGTGCCGGTCCCTGGGATGAAGTCAGATAATCTTCTAGTTCTTTCAGATCTCCGTGCAAGACAGAGGTTGTATTCAGTTTATTCAGTTGCCATGACACTCTTGGCATCCTTCATCTCTCCCATCACACTCCTGGTATTACATGCTGAGATCTTCATACTATGGAGGTCTATACTGGATATTCTATTCAGCCGTTTCTACTCGATCCATCATTGTTTTTTATCTTGGCTTCCTGTTTTCTATGTCTCAAACTTAACAAGTGCTTATGAGTAGGCGCTAACATACTTAAACCAGGCCGGCTGAGCAAGATCGGGCCCCACTGGCCCACTGTGTTGTAATTTCTGTCCGTTTACAAACAGAAAATACAAAGTTGTGATTTTCTTCAAAGTAGATCGAATTGCACCGTAGTTAGGTACCCACATACTAACTTTGGACCAACGGTTTCAGATGGTATTACATCTCAATTTTTTTGGTACGTCGGGAGGACGGGCTGGGTGGTGGATCACGAAATGCCCCCTTTTAAAAAACGTATTATTTTTTGTTTTCAGTTGCCACCTTAACCGGTTAACTCTCATTTTGAATTTTTTATTTCATTGATATATTTATTAAGTGAATTTATATTATGTTTATAGATTATGCATGGGAGGTAATGGAAAATTTTTTGCAAGTGTTCTTGGTCACGTCAAAATGCAATTTTTTTTGCACTTCCACGAGTTCCGTCACAGTTCACATCCTGCCAGTAGCAAACACAAATACTATGCAAACTAAGCAGCATTGAAATATTAGAAGGAGTTGGAGTTAAAGGACATCAGTGATTGGCTAAAATCAGAAAAATGAAACAAAAAATCATCAAAAATCAGATTTTTGCATGTGTAAAATTTACAGTTATACTAACATCCCACGCAATGATAGGTGACCATAAGCTACCTAATAAGGACAAAATCGGAAAGTTATCATACTGTCCGTACGGACACTAGCTACAACACGTAACTGAGGGATTAGTCTATCTTTGAACACTGCAGGTGTCTTCTTTTTCTGTCAATTATCAGTTGGAAGAAGTAACTTATGAGAATTCTACAGACTTATCATTCACCTTACCTTTAAGCTATTCTTGGAATTTCCAATATTGTGACTCTTCCAGATAAATCACTGATAGTGTCTCTAAATAGTATATGGGACCTTTAGTTCATTATCATTATCAGATGTTCATTATTAAGTAATAACTCAACATGTCATCATTGTGGTAAAAATTGTGTTCGTAGTCACATCCAGCAAATTAACTACCCCACACTAACAAACTTTTACCAGACACTCAACAATATTTATAAAGCAGCCTAGGTTTGCCGCCGGGCACCACTGCTCCATTGCGATATGCACGCCAATGTACAGGGTGTCCAAAAAAAGTGGTGCAATCAGATAAACCCCATTTTCATGGAGGATATTACTTATACTCTTTTGTATAAATTGTGCAAATGCCATGACAATCCGAGTGTAACTAAAATCCTCCATGAAAATGAAATTCACATCTTCAGTAGTTTTTGAGAAATGGGAGTTTATCTGCTTGCACCACTTTTTGGGGGACACTCTGTATAACTCAAACCACCACAAAATTTAGGTGCTTGCTAATTGCGTCGTCACACCATGCACAATGCATGTGATGTGATCTATTGCAACAAATTACCACTCGGGGTCGTGCATGTTCAATCAGTGGAAACCGGGAAAGAGCAATGCGCCGTGACATGACACGGGGTTCCGATAGCCCATGTGAACTGAAATGGAAAAATACGGAATGTCGGAACAAGCAAAACGGTGTAATGGAACGATGTCATGTTTGTGAAGTAGTGTGATTTTGCTTGTGCATATTAACAGCGCAAGGACAGTCAAGAGCACCTCCTATTCTTTACAAAGCCAGATTTTTTGCATTCAGAATTTTGCCCCTTTAGGCGCATACATCTTACACAACCGTGTTTGGTTTGCACTGTACAACGGTAAGTCGGTAACCCAACAGTTAAAGAGACATTCAGAGATGTCACAGGAAGAGCACCTCCTGTTTTTTTTTTTTTTTTTTTTTTTTGCAAAGCCAGATTTTTGCATGTACACAGAGACTACCTAAAAATACCTAATTGGATAATGCAGCAATCTTTTCAGAAGCTGGAGCGAATTCTTTTCCAGATCCGGACAGTAGCTGATGACCAATGCAATAGTACTTTCTAAATTAGTGTGGAATCACGAATAGAATCAATTTGAATTTTCAGCACAGGGTTATTTTATTGTCCTCTATAGAACTAGAGGCAACACAGTACAGAAGAGGTTATAAGCACCACCAGATCTTTGAATTTCACTTGAAATATTATTGAAACCACAAGTATAATATATGTCAATTCAAACCGAATATATTTAATCTAGAAATTTCGACAGAGAGTACACTGTAATTTATCATTTTGCACTCATATGGTTTTAAATCAAATTGAAATTTAAGTTGAAGTTCATTTTTTTTACATTTGCCACCTAGGTGCAGAAAATAAATAATCTCCAAGTTCCATGCACGTTTTATTTATTTTTTGTTTGTTTGCAATATATGAAATTTCCTCATAGCTATGTCTTTATTTTTATTTGTAGTATTTGGACCAGAGATTTGATGTTATTATTCGTATCATTGGAGCAACTATCTTCATCTTCCAGACTGCTTTCTACATCGCCATAGTAACATATTCACCAGCATTGGCTATTGAAGCAGGTAATTCATTGCATGAGTTTCCGACCAATTATATAGCAAACAGTTATTTCGTATGGTGAGTTACAGAAGAT
>JAMKCH010004306.1:0-38893 GCA_023653785.1 Ophioderma brevispina
GAAAGTGTAATGCAGTTTAGCTAAATTTCGGTGATGAAAGTATCAGGAAACGAATGCAGTTTAAAGGTTTGAATGATCTATTACCACACTAAAAATTAATAATTGTGACTTAAAGCAATATTAGCACCTTTTTTTAATAGCGCCCCCAATTTTGTCAAAAATTTGGACATTTTTACACGGTTGCATTGGTAACTGGCTAGTAAACTATACCTGTGAATGGTTAAGCTCGAAAATGTCTATGTGTCACAAACGAAGGAATTTTGTACTAGAATAATTATTAAGTTAAGTCAAATCTGGGATCCCAATTCTAATTACAAAATCGCTTATTTGTGATAAATACGCATTTTTTAGAATTCTCGTTCGCAGATATAGTTTCCAAGACAATTACCAACGTAACTGTGCAAAAATATCAAATTTTGAAAATTGGGAGCGCTCTTCAAAAGTGCCATTATTTCTTTAAGATGATTAACCGTAAATGATCAATTCAATGATTTTTATAGTACTCAAAATATTTACATAATAAAGGCTTAAAATGGTCACAAATACCCTTATTTCATTTGAGAATTTTTTTTTTTTTTTTTTTTATTAGCACCTTTTTTTTTAATAGCGCCCCCAATTTTGTCAAAAATTTGGAAATTTTTACACGGTTGCATTGGTAACTGGCTAGTAAACTATACCTGTGAATGGTTAAGCTCGAAAATGTCTATGTGTCACAAACGAAGGAATTTTGTACTAGAATAATTATTATCGGGATCCCCGATAATAATTCAACGGCTGATGGAAACGGCCTTCCAATGTGAAATAGCCGGGAAATAGCGCCGTGTACGTGTCTACGCTCATCCATTAGTTGTTTTAATAATTCAGGCAAGTGAAATTAGAGGTTATTTTCTCGAGGTGGCACTATTTCATCATGGGCGGGCATAAACGTAACATTTCCAGCTCTGCCGTTAAGTCAAATCTGGGATCCCAATTCTAATTACAAAATCGCTTATTTGTGATAAATACGCATTTTTTAGAATTCTCGTTCGCAGATATAGTTTCCAAGACAATTACCAACGTAACTGTGCAAAAATATCAAATTTTGAAAATTGGGAGCGCTCTTCAAAAAAGTGCCATTATTTCTTTAAGATGATTAACCGTAAATGATCAATTCAATGATTTTTATAGTACTCAAAATATTTACATAATAAAGGCTTAAAATGGTCACAAATACCCTTATTTCATTTGAGAAATGTTAGTAATACAAACACACGTGTTTTACGTTAGGGTAAATTGTGCAAAAAAATAGTAACAATTAATCATTTTGCACTTGTTGATGAAGTTGTAATTCTTGATACTCAAATCAACTAAGTTAAATTGAAACTTAAAACAATAAAGCAATTTCTAAAACCAGAACGGACGCAAACAAGCACTTATTTAGTATTCTATTTTCACTTCAAATTTGTTATAGCTATAGTTCAAAAACATCTTGTTGTAGTCCTTTCGTGTTTTTAATGATATTTGTTCACTTTTAATTCGCAATATATTAATTTGAAAAAAAATAATGTATATAAATTCAATGTTCTTATATATTTCTTGTAAGGTAGCGTATAGTAGTGTGGTGAAGTAATTGGTTTCATATAGGCCCGTACGCAGGTGGGTGCGAGGAGTGCGGTCCAAATTCCACAAAAGGGGCAAAAGGTCCACTTTTGCTGACTATTTTGATAAAATGCCCAAAATTTAGAGAAATTTTGACACGAAGGTCCACTTTTTGGTGATAAAAAGTCTAAAAAAGGAACAATTTAGGGGGTTAGGTCCAATTTTTCCAAAAAAAGCCCCCTTTTTTTTAAATGGTCCACTTTTTCGAAGTCCCGCACCCCACCCCCAAAATAAATCCTGTGTACGGCCCTGGTTTCATATAAGCAGAGGGTCCGAGGTTTGATTCCCAGTTAGATAGGCCTACATGTATAAAAGTTACTTACATGACTAATTAACAGTAACGTATTACAGACACTATCAGGGATTCTCCCGAAAGAGTACAAATATTTGAAATTTGATTTAAAGTGATGGATAAGTCTGTATAATTAACATAAATAATGACAGAAAAGGAAGAAAACAGCATTGTGTTCAAAGTTATGAATCCCCATTCACTTACGTATTATACGGACAGTAATGACTAAAATATTCGATTTTGTCCTTAGTATGTTGCTTTGGTCTTATCACTTGTAGGGTTTAGGATACCTGTACCTGTTAAATACATACAAAAATCTGACTTTCGATATTTTTTTTTCGATTTTCTGATTAAGCAAATCACTAATAGTGCATTTAAGATGAATAATGTAATGTAAAAGAGTGTACCTTAAACCTTTCTTTTTGGGAGTTTCCCTCTTTTTCCCTATTTCCCCACATACATACAATATAATTGAGTTTCAGCAACCAACTAAATCAATTTAACACCGGGGGGGGGGGGTTCCTAGGGACCCCCAAATGGGTTTTCCGCTCTGCCGCTTAACGCGTGGGAATTTTTGCGCCGATTTTTTTGTTGTAATTGTCTGACTTTTAAATGCGCTTCTTTTCATACCAAAATAATTCACATCGGCCAGCCGTTAATGATTTAATTCGTGGGGGTCCCATTGAACCTCCCCCCCCCTTGGTGCCCTAACGGACGTCATTTGAGAATTTTTTTAAAAAGAAGAATAAGAACCGAGAACCAAAGCAAATTTTTTGTGCTGATATAAGTTCACACATACATGTAGTAATTTGGGTCTTCTAGAATATATACAACATAAAATAAGTTTTCAAATGTTTGTATGTAAGCGTGAGGCTCATTTGAATTTTCCGGTCTTTTTGCCCATTTTCCTTGTTTGGAAAACAATGTTTTGCCCCTAATTTGCACCCACAATACAATCTCATTTTTTATTACTGATTTGGGGTTGTCCTTATGATCCTTCACATGTTTATAAATTTCGTGCAAAAATTCCACTCCGGGAAAGTGTTCCTTAGGGGGGTCCCAGGAACCCCCCCCCCCCTGGCACCAACGGGAGTGAAAAACCCCTTGGTCCACTGAAGTGTTAAATAATATGACTGACTTTATCATGTCTTTGTGTACTTAAAAATACACATCATAATAAAGTGGTGTGCTTTTTGAAGTACTGTAGAAAAAATGAGTTTTGTACTAATTGAATCATTTTCAGCCACTTCCCTTAAATACATGATTAAGGGTAACTTAAAAAATTACTCATTGAATTTACACCCATAAAATCAGAATGCCACCCGATTACAACTTAATTTTATTGAGTAAGATGTTTTTTTTTGAGTGTACCCTTTTCAGGCAATATACAATTTCAATAACACAATATTTTCCCAAGAAAAATATGTATGTTAATATTTTGATTCATAATTTTTACATTAACTCTATAACTTTTCTGTATTTTGTTTGCAGTATTGCTGGTAAACTTTCTGTACAAACCAGTATTTCTTTTAGCAGTGTAGTTTATTTTTACTTTAAAGCTGTCGACAAGCCTAATTATATCTTCTGCGTCCATTTTGCCTCTAAGCGATTATGAGTCTAAGAAAAGCGCACAAAAGCATGGCATCTAGCCCCTCAACAGGCAAAAGTACGTTCAGTCATGGTCCAATACCACATCTGAGCTGAGGCCATCGATCGACTCCTTTGAGTTTTCTCAACAGACGCAATCACTTTGCGATTAAAATTTACCGAGGCAAAACAAAGGAACCTAATGATAGCTTGCTCAAATCAAGAACGCTTCAATGCCCACAATGGACATATAAAATCCTAAGTTTTCAAATTTTAGATATGTACGTTCATAATTCTCTATAATACAATCGCCGATATCTCCAAATGTGACTTTTGGTCGCAAACGCCGAAACGGCAATCGACCGCAAAAGACACATTTCGGGATATAAAATTTGAATGTGCACATTGTAGGTATTGAAACGTTCTTCGTTTTAGGCACGCGTTCCATTCAAGTATCCTTTGTTTTCCTTGTCAAATTTAATTACAAAGTGATTGATCTGTTTGGAAAAAACTCAAAAGAGACGATCGATCGCCTCGACCGTGTATTGAACGTACTTTTTGTGTGCAGGGTGCTAGTAGAAGTGCCTTTGCTTATGTATGATTTTCATAGGCGTGTTCATCAAGACTTGGAGGCAAAATCATGCATCATGTTCCAATGAAGATAGAAACGAGGACTGTAAATTGTTTATTTTGTAATTTGGTGAGTTATTTGAGAGAGATTGAATGTGTAGAGAATTTTAAAAAAATGACAATCACCCTACCTTATTAGTAGTCCTATCCACAAATACCATTTTTACGGTGTATATACTGCAGTGTAAAATTTAGTCTGTTGTAAAATGTATTACCTCAACTGTAAATACACGGTGATTTCGAATGGAAACATGTAAAAGCTGTATATTTACCTGGTTTTGTTGGAAGAATTTCTACCAGAATTTTCTGGTAAAATGTACACTTTGGTTTTTTTCCTGTAAATCGTAATACTTAATCGTATAATTCAAAAGTCATAATAATGTACGCTAATGTTGACATTCGATAAATTCGAATAAAAGCTCCAGTCATTGATAGGTCATTTCCAAATTACAGCCTAACACTCATTTTGCAAACCTTTTACAGTATTTTACTGAAAATTGTACTGTAATGTTGACAATGTTGTGAGTGTATATACCATGTAAACGAAAAATGCGTACGTTACCTGTTATTTTGCTTCTGAAGGGAGAAAGGGCTACGTGAGGTCATTAGTTGCGTACAAGATGTTCAGAACATGTGACTCCCAAACTTGCACGATATTGCCTTTAAGCACGATATTGCCTTGCATCGGCCCACATGTTGTTTTAATACACTAATGACATCCAAAATGTATGTCTGCGTAAGTAAAAACATGCGTATATAGCCAGGAATTTATTGGGGGGGGGGGGGGGTGCGGATGGCCAGAGTGGACGCTTTTTCGACACAATTTTTTTTTTCGGCTGGTTGCGCTAGCCGGTTTGCCCAATATTTTTGCCGTCGCCAACACAGTCTGAAGGGGGGGGGCATCGGTTACCAAACCGTATATCAGTATATTCGTGCAGTATAACCAGTGCATTCACCAATATTTATTCAAATCACACCTACCCTTAAACAGCAGCTTTTTAGACAACGAAAATTTACTGACACGCGACATTAAACATGATAAGCGGGCTTTTGTCATTTGGGGGTGGGGGGGTGCGTCGCACCCCCGCACCCCCCTGGCTATGGCCCTGGGTAAAGAACTTGAGATGTATCTGTGTAATTTTTCTGGCGGTTGTATACTTTGGATACTTTGGCAGGGTAAAGAATCAAGGATCGCTTTTTCTCATGAGACGAAACTTTATCTATATCAATTCATTTATTTTGTATTAATTTTACAAGCGTTCGAACGAAAATCATTGTAAAGCTAAGAATCCATGCATTTAACGTGTTTTACTTTTTTTTTGCGCATAAAAAAAACAACTCTTTAATCATGTTGTAGCTGGGTTATCATTTATAGTTAAGTAATAACTAGCTCCAATGTCAATGAAAATAAGTACAAGATCATGTAGGTTTACTACTTTCAAAAAACGAAAACCATAGGAGGGTATATTGGAAAGTAGTGTCAAATGAATGTTTTCCTAAAATCTTATAAACAAAAACGTAAGGACGTATACAAAGGTCCGATGGTGATGTGATGGAGTCTTTTCTGGCACAGTTTGAAATTAAATTGATATGTCCCGTGATATTGTTTTGATTTTTGTCCATCAAATAGATCATAGCGTACATTTTTTCACCTTGGAGTCACCGCCACTCCCTGATATGTAGTTTATTCGTATACTTTGTTGTTAAAACTTTTAATTGTGTAAAAAAACAAACCATTTTGACTCAGTGGCAATTTCGTCGGCCTTTCTAATGCGGTGCTCACGGTAAACATGTATTTCAAATACTTCTCACGTTGTATTTAATTTCCAATAAATTTCCGATAAAATTAAGTGTAACCGGGTTAGTTTCAATTTTCAAGAGTAATTTCATGAGTATCTTTTAAGTTACCATTAATCTTAGATGCTGCAAATGTTTTAATCAGTACAACTCATTATATTTTTTTCTAGAATCACATTACTTCATTACGCTTATTTAGAAGGTCACAGACAACAACACGTTAGTCCAATTATTGATGAATAATTTGCTGGCACTCAAATTAAATCTCGTAGTATGCGGGGAAATAGAGAAAGGAAAGAGGGAGAATAAAAAAAAGTTTTGAGGTGACTAGTTTGGCACCTTGCAAATTAAAGCGACACATTTGTAAAATAGTGCCCGTCAAGATTTTTCATATTGATATTTTTGCATGGTTGTAAAGTTTTAAATATCCTCGCCCTCAGCCTGAATGATAAACCAACTTCAGGTGACCGTACGGGGTAACAAAATGATTTTATAATAAATGACTCCGGCGGCATTTTATTCAGCAGACGACAGACTTCATTTAACCCAGGAAAACACACAGCGAAGTGATTTCCACACACACATTCTGTTTGTTATGTGACCTTTGTGGTTTTTAAAATCATGAGACGAGTCTATGAAGTAATGGACAAAATTGTTGATTGGGTTACGGCACACTTAAAATTTAGCCCAATTACGTGGATGTTTTTTGCCTCTTATTAATGTCTTATCTGTTTTGTGGTATATTTATGATGAGTGAGTTAATATCTCTTTCTTCCAATCCAAGACTATCATTTGCGAGAAAATTAAAGAAAAAATTTAATATTTTGCGAAAATGTGCCAGTGCCGCTTTAATACGTCCTGCTAATTAGTACTTTTATCACGGAGCCTACCCTACTAGGAATCAAACCCGGACCCTCATCTGCTTATATGAAGCCAAATACTTCACCACGATTGACGCTACCATACAGGAGCATAAGAACTTGGTATTTATATTTTTACCAACAACTGCGAATTTCAAATACTGTATCATTCACAGAAAAAATTGATTGAATGTGTGGAAGGCCTACGACTTCGTCAGTGCTTTTATTTGTACATCATTCACCAAAAAAATCGCATTCATCAACAAATCAAAGATTTACAAGCTGTCATACGTGGTTTTAGGGATACAGCAAAGAGAACCGAATACATGTTTGTCTGCGTGGAAGTCTCATTGGCTTTTGGGTATGATTTCCAAAGAGTGAAAACCTTTATACCTACATATTGGAATGTTAATTTTTTCTCATATTATTTGTTATGAAGGAGCCCGTTGATAATATACCATAATATGCAAAAACCAATTTCGCAATGTGTCGATTGTCTGTTTGAAAGACTCGATATATATATAAAAAATCAACTCTGGCTTGTGGTATTCAATAAAACACAATATCTTATTATTAATTTAATATGATGTTTAGATTTGCGTCTCAATTACATTATGAACTGTTTTCAGCATTTCTCAAGAACATAAACGTAAACATAACGATAATATCTTAAACACATGAAAGCCGACTTTATGTCGTGTAAAAGTATATGGTCCGCCCCTAAGCCATAGTCGCGCCATAGAACAGACAACGGATAAGCAGGAAATAATTGTTCACGGGAAATGTTGCGTGAAGAGGCAAATTGAAACAAGTGCTTATGAGTCCAAATTTGAGGACCATGTCTCGGGTCTTCAAAGTACGTTGTCTATATATTTTGTCATCAAGCACTTGTTATAATTTCTTTTTGAAGACATGTTCCACTGTAAAGCACAGATGATCAAATAAAATATTTTGGCATCCTTACGGCAACCGGGTTAGCTGTATCCTTAATCGTCTATTTTGCGCTTACCCTAAAATATGATAAACCTCTGGGAACTTAGAATTTATTTTTATTTAAAAAGTGCACGTGTATTTGCAACGTATTTGTATCCATCGTGAACCCTTTTTTAAGTAACTCATTCATTTTTTTTTTCAACTCGATGTTTTTTCTTAATTTCAACTTCTTGATTCTTTGGTTTCCCGTGTAATTTCATTTTCTGATTCGATTTTCCTAGTTTTTGAACAAAATTTCAATGGCAAAAGGTACATACTTTTTTCGAAAGGTAATTTTTCACATGTATCATTTTTCAGGTGTGGTAGTTTGTATGTAAGATACTTATGTACATCTGATGTGATGCGCTAATAAATTGCACGAAGAGAATAAGCCTTGTAACCATAGCCTATGTGGAATTTTATCACTGAGAACCAATATATATCATTTTCATCTTTTAACCCCACCCGATGTTTTTTTTAAGTATTCGCTTTTGACGCGCCTTCCCCCATCGAAATTTGTTACGTTTACTATATTGATCTTTTTCTTTGTTCCCAAGAAGGCAATTAACTAGGGTATTGGGAAATTCGGTGTGATATATAGCGTATTAGACAATTTATCTTTTTCCTTGGCCATGTATGGAACTAAGTCGAAGAATTCACTGTAAAACAGTGTTTAGAAATTAAAAACAAATTACAGTGACTTAACTTTCGCATATGAATTCAAACATTTTGACTTGCTTAGGTGTTTAAATGCTAGAGTTAAGCTACACTGTAAAAAACTAACCCTTGTACTTTGTAGGACCAGGTAGGACAAGTCAAGGGCTTATAAAATTGCATCAATTCTGAAATTTCTGTGTGTCTCTATCCATTTACGTGACAATTAAATTAAAGCGTGATGCGCGTAAATTCGCGCTTTGGCGATCGGCCCTTTGTGATGTTGTTCGCCATATGTCTTGTAATAATAATAGTTTACATTATAACGCGCCTTTTTCCTGAGGTTTACCAAACGCAAAAAGATATAAAAAATAAACCCCACAAAAATGGTAGCTATAACAAGGAACCAACATAAGGGTAAAGATAATTCCTTTTTATGCATTGATTTAAAAACCTTGACACTGCACTGGTGGCGTTCCTGATTGACATGGTATCTGTTGTCCAACAGGCTTGAGCCACAAACCCGAAAGGCTCTATCCCCACATTTTTTGTTTGGATGGGCACAACAATAGTGGTGCTGTCCCATCAGAGTGAGTTCTATAGTAATAGAACTCTGTGGGATTGTTTTTCCCAAGGCAGTCTTTGTAATGTATTGGGATGAGAGCCTTTCCACCGATTTTCATAACATACAGTAAATTTGAATATAATTCTTGGTGGGTCTTCAAATTGTAGCCTGTTGCAACTGATTAAGCAAAGTGTAACATGCTCACGTTTGGACTTCTTAAACACCAATTTGGCACACTTATTCTGCCTGTTCTGCAACATCTGCAAACGTTTCCAGATCTTTTTTAGAAACCTATTTAGCAAATAATTGCGTTTGCCAGTCGTGAAAGAATTATGCTCTAACAATGTTGTGACATGTGTCTACATTATATACGACCGAATTCTGCTGATGTTTTAATCTCAATTGTTGTGAATGATCGACTGTTTTTCAGTTGATTAGCGAAAACAACCCCACATTGGCAAAATGGACTTTTGATGGAACCGCTCCATGGTGTCAAATAAGCGACCATTCTCAACTTTTTCAATTATAATGGGAGGCTGCGACAAAAAAACAATCTGTTTTTGGTCTGATTGTAAAAGATACTTTGGACAACTTGTAGTCTATAAGTTCCTATCTATTGGCATTTCAGTATTTTGAATTTTTCGATTGTTTTGATTTATATTTGTTAAGTTTCATTGTTTATTGTTTGTTTTGAACACCCGAATGACGGGTGGTTCTGTTATTATAAAAGTGTTGTTCAAGAAATAAATAACTACTTATGCATGAGCACTGAGTAATATTTTATTAATGGAATAAGATCTTAATGAGTTGTAATGTTTTGCAGGATTGTTCAATGACCCTCAAGAAGATGAGAGATGATCTATACTTGTTTTCCGAAGATCTGGCAAAGGATTATTTCGCTAAATAGAAACAGTGGGGAAAGGACGAGTTAATGAAAGGTTGTGTGGAAAGGCTAACATATTCCCATAATTGCTCCCACAAATTTGGCCTCAAAGTGGTTTTTTTTTTTTTCTCTGTAGGGTAACCATTCTTGTCTTTTTTAACGACTCTTTTTGATCAAATTAGTCTCCTGACTTGTCCTAATTATTAGTGCGGAATGCTCTAAATATTGATTTTGCTCGTGATGGGAATTAGAAATTCTGAGGCTTTTGACTTTGTAGGCGGTTAGAAGTAATTATTGTCCGGCGAACTCATATTTGATAATGGTTAGGCTGTACCATAATTGTTTTTACATTGTCCTCGGAGAGAAAGTGGTGAATAAAAATCACAATAAATGTTTGTGCTTTATGCTTTATGCATTTCAGATGATTTTCGAACTCATAATTGTGTCAGAATGAAGTGGGTAACCTTACGAAAACACCACCCGGAAAAACACTTCTTCCCTTCAGCTCCAGATAACAAAATAAAATGATTTAAAATCCTGTAATAATTCTGTTTCAGGCCTGCGACTGTATCTCAGACAGCAATAGCTTACACTAATAACCCAAAATTTAATAGTAGCCAGTTTATCGTTTTCATAAGAGGAAAAAATCTCAAAAAATTGTGATGTAATGACACCAGTCATCCGGAATCGAGAACACATTTTGCCACGGTTCTTGTTTGCGAACAACATCGGGCCAAAAAGAAATTCCAAGTAGAATCACAAGAGGGCAGCAGTATAAAACATGATTCTACACGTACCATCTCCAATCGTGCATGATGATGTGATTGACACATGGACTCCTTGGCCACGGATGAAATTCTACCCCTGAAGTTACTGGGGGTGAACAGCATGAACTGGGTGAACCAAGGTTGTACTTCACCCTTTACACCCTCTTTTCTTAATGCACAGAGATTCTCATAAGAGACAATGGGGTAGTACGGGGCCTGGTTCCGGGGATGAACTTCACTGTTCCGCTCCTCTGGTGTCGCCTCTGTTCCGTCCTCTTGTATTATCCAATGGGACTTTCGTTCATCTGTGAACTTGTCATGAATTTACCCATGTGAAAAGGATGAATGTCATTGTGGTTGCCCCCTTCTTTCCTTACAACAGCTAAAAGTGGTGAACTTTTTCGGAATGCCCGAGAAATTTTTGTTCATATATACTGCTAACCTTGAAGAAGAGACTACCTTGCTAAATCAAGTGAAATAAATCCGGTGGAATATAATGCTGACCTCGAAGAAGAGACCAATTCACCGACAGGAACATCGACGTCGCTTTCTTGCGAATTAACCCAGTGAGCTAATGTGCAAACATTGATTGGCATGCATTATTTGCCGGATCTTCCAGTATGACTCCTGCTGTCCTGTCAAACTACAAATTACAGGTAAATCAAAGGACGTCAGGTTCACCACTATGGGATGACGAGGATGATTCATCATCAACGAAAGCATCGCAAACATCAGAAACATATGTATCCAGAAAAAAGAGGCAGCCGAGTGCAACATCCAAAGTGAACTCCCATAATACTGATGCTCAACGTTGTTCAAGCGGCATGAGATCACCACTCGCAGCAGCACGGCAGTTGAATCATCATGGAGAAAAATCAAAAGGTCTGGTACTTCTATAATATTTATCATAATTTTGGGTTCCTCATGATACCACTACGGTCGCCTCATGCGTTTCCTACCATTCCCCTCCCTCCGCTGCGAAGTAGCACCTTTTTTCCGTATGTTGTTAGTTATTGTCGGTGCGCTATCGCTAGCATACAATTTCAAATACATGGTGCAATCCAGCATATTCCTCAATCCATTTTGCCCTTTCACTGGGCACTCCGGTGAAATTTGGTCCCTCAGTTGGTTTATGGTTAGGAAAGGGTTTAGAATTCTTGGTAAATACAAGAGATTCCAAAATCAAACGCCACAGAAACCGGCCATACAAGGTATGGGTAAATTAACCAGTATAATTTTGTAAATGTCCGGTTTTTGGGCTTGGTGGGATCAGGTGTTTAGCAGATCGGTCATTGGGTTTTTATTTGTTTTGATACTTCGCCAGAATTTCAGATCATTGTTCTAAATAGGGGCGGTGGTTTACGGGTTCTACTTTTGGGAAATCGCCAACCTGGGTTCGAAATGTTGTACCCAAAAATTATAGGCCGCTTGCAAAAACGATCAGCTGTTCATGTTTTAGACCACTGCGATAATTAAAGCTTCATTTCGCAAATAATTCAATGTATGATCCCTCACTACGTTGTTATCAAAGGCACTTTGATTACGCCGTAGCACGATTTTGCGATGGTATTTTTTCCGCATTCATTAGTAAAAACTTACCGTTGCAAATTCCCGGCTTAGAAAGTTGTTGAGATTAGTGGTAGCGGCTGTCGCAACCTTGAGGTGTGCATGGCACAAGTCCACCCGTGCCGACTGCACCACAACGCAGTCAAACTAGGCAGCGCCATATGACTCGGGGATCAGTTGTAAGGAACAGTACAGCGGTTATCAAAATCCACTGCACCATGTTCGTTATCCATTTTAAATAATTTTAAAATCTTAATTATTTGCTCTGCATATTGCGATGTCCGCATCTTTCAATTCACGGCCAAACAGAATTCCAGTTAGTTTTCAATATGTTTTTGTGTTCCTATTTTTCATGTAAAAAAAAAAGTAAGCGTAAGGCAAATTTACATACCTCGATATTCATGTTAAATGTGGCATTATTTGAAAAGGTCTAAAAGCCGGCAAAACGCCATTCCCTCCACAGAATGGGCCATATAGTCGGTCTCAGATTATAAAGTTGCTTCGTGAATTTTATGGTATGTGTAGTTGCCATCGAGCGATTTTGAGGCACCCTAAAATTGGGGCATAATTGTAATTTCATAGATTAACACTCAATTGTCTTAACCTTGTTATTTAGTTACAGAAACAGAATGTCTTAAAAGAGGGAAAACAGTGATTTTGGCCTGCTTAATTCATATAAAATATAGGCTGACTTCGTATTTGCTCCTATATAAATTAGAAATTTCACAATTGCTATACCAAAGCATTTCTCTCTCTCTTAATCCTGTTCAGAGGGAATGAATTTGATGAAGCTTTACATCAGGGCAAATCAGTATCGCTAATTCTTTTAGGGGGTCACCTGATATGGAATATTTCGTTGGACCTTTATTCGCTTTCAAACATCATTGGTTTATTTTTTTTTTCTGTGATATAAAGTCAGCAACTATTTTAAATTATACACTTAACCCTTTCATTTCTTTCTGATTAATGCACCTAATTCTAGATAATTACCATGCTAAGCTCATTATTATGTGTCCGTTCATGTTGTGTTGTGTTTGCGTGCGAAGGACATGTGTGAGGGTAATTCCACGGTGGTTTAATATTATATAAGGGTGTAGGGCACAAGTTAGGAATGGTCCATCAAATTAAATTGTAAATTGGTCAAAGAAATTTGGGCATTTAATCAACAATTGGGGACGAAGTTAAACGCTAGACGACTCTCCCGAAATTACAGTTACTTTACTGAGCCGCTTCAGGCTCCATTACTACAGCAACACCTTCCGCGGTTGAAATTTAACTACTTAGGTTTTCCAGTAGACAATGATGTATCAGAATGTACACAAATTCCAAATTTGTTATCTGGTGCCAGTATTATTGAAGTGGGTATTATGCAACCCTTGCCGGGGGCGCCCCGTTCAGCCCTCACCATTCCACTAGGGCAATTTACGATGTTTGGGAAGGCAAACAAAACAGGCAACAAAACATTGGCAAACCTTTTACGTTTCCATTTGGCAAGGTTAACAAGGTGAAAGTCCGGGATCACCTACAAGGTATTGTAAGTGCGCAATAACTTGAAGGAAACTGCTCAGATATCTGTTTTGGAAGGAGCGGTTTCGAGGTAAGCCTAAAATGCTACTTAAACGCAATATTACGATTAACAAGAGGGTGTTTTACTTGGACTAGGGGGGGTTTATTGGATCACTTCATTCAAACACTTGCGCGAGTTTTTTCACAATAATATGTAATTAGTACGCCAACTTTCCGCAGACATGTCGTTGGCATGTTAAAATTAATGCTCAAGACAAGTACATGCGGCAAAGTCCTGGCATGCAATTGGTAATAGCAATTGTAAGCGCATAGCAAATGTCATCTTTTGCGACATGCGGAACAAGATTTAAAACAATCAAAACATCAAACTTTAGGGCTTTTCCACGGCGAACTGTTCATCCTGTATTCATGAGGGATACACGTGCAAGATGGTTAACATCAAAGCAGGTAATGCGTTTAGCTTATCCTAGCATAGAGTTTTCACATTCCTAGTTTTGTCACAACATCGCACACATTTAGCTTGTTTCACCCACGTATACAGTCGCGAACTTTACAAAACACAAAAGGGGGCAGACAACGACTATTCTTGCGATTATCCTATTTTACGTATGACCAAATTTGAATGGTGTGTATTTTGAATATGTTTTTAGTAGCTATTTTTCCATGCATTTCCTTCTCGCATAGCTTTATTTCCATGAGTGGGGTTTACGGCCAGGTAAAAATGCTCCTTTTCTGGAACGGTTCTATATATGTATGCATTAATCCGGCCCACTACACAGATTACTTATGCAGTAAAAATAAAAGTTCACCTTCAGGTTAAGTGTAGTGTGCTTGATTAAAACCTGGTCAGACAAATCCCAACTATATATGGGGTTCCTGGGTCCTGCCATCATAATAGTGCACTTCTAACTCAGCTGCTGTTTACATGTTTGAAGATCTCTTACTGTTTCTGGTGCCTATCTCTCTGGGCGCTTTAATAGTATTAGTTTCGTATTTTCCAAAAAATTGCTCCTCCCCCTTTTAAACAATAAGAGCAATAGCGGTGGACGAACAAAATACCTTCAATAACTATATATCAAGAACTGGTAGTTTCAAATTATAGGATACAGAAATGGTAAGCACAATACTGGCTCGTTGTTTTGGATATTTTAGTTTTTACAGGTTGCCTACAAGACCCAGGATGGTGGAGGACATGTATGCGGCTCCTGTGCACAGTAGAGTGTCCGGGCATGTAGAAAACTGGTTAGCACATAAGGTGGGACAGTAATGCGATGTATGACCGCTGGCCCCAATGTAAAAGGCAGCCAGGTCACGAGCTCATTTCATTTTCATGGTGGCTGTTTTCGAAAGTGGTTGTAACTTCTGATGTGGGGTGGCAGCAAATTGGATTATTTTAACTTAAATTTTGGTCCTTCGATGCACCCTGCAATTTGGTAAATGACGAAATTTATAATTGGTTATTGATATCAGTTGCCTTTCAGCCAGCCACTAATTGTGAAATGCTCCCTTTTTGAATAATTGTACAATGGGTATTGAATTACCTGGCGGCTTTAGTCAGCCATCGCCTATTTGGCAATTGATAACATTGATACTACGGTACGTAGTCTCTCTGTCAATCCTTTAAATGGGCTTTGGTAATCGCTACCGTGGGTAATTGTAAGATTGAATATGTTCAAGATACTCAGTGAGGGGGGCGTCGTGGGGCAATGGTAAATTGTACTAGCTATACAACCATTTCCCCATACACAAAAAAAAAAAAAAAAAAAAAATTATTATGGGTATGGGGCTGATCGAATCTCATGGCCGCAAAACAATAACCGTTTTGGGTGTCCTCCAGTTTCCTCGGGGCAAACCCGGTGTACCTTCTCTCCTTCTCCGGCCAAATAATGCTGCGGACCATGAGCTTCGGCGGTACCACATTATATTGACTTTACTTGGGCTTGAACTAAATCTGTGAGAGGTCAAATGTTGGAAACCTCATGTGACTTTTTTGCTACCCAATCTTCTGCCATTTCTAAACTAAAAAAGCAATATGATTTGGTGTTTCTTCTCAATGTTGTAAATTTTGTGCTAAGTCATTTGCAAAATCATTTATTCCGCACTGCACTTAATAATAACTCCATGCTATTCAAGCAAAAATTTTTCCATGCTTATGCTGTAGTTTAAAGTGGTGTAATGCCAGATAAATCAGTTTTATCTTTTAGGCTTCCCTAGTTATTTCCAAAGGTTTAAAGGTGGAAATCTCGATCAAATCTTGGCGGAATCACATTTCACACACTTCATGAACATCAACATTCAGAATAATGGGTTGCTGCTTGAGCTTACCTTCGCCAATTGTAAAGTAATATCTAACATATTTAAGAGTCTGTTTTATCAAATCGTTGAACACATGCTTTGTAGCTTGATGTACAATGGAGAAAACAGAATTGATGAATGGAATGTGTGAAAAAATAATGCGAAAGTTATGACACACAAGTTCCTTATCTCATTGCGATTCTTTTAAACAAGAGCGGTTACGTATTAACTAGTAACCTAATTTGTTAGAGATCGCACAACAGCAATCGGTAAATAAAAGCCGATGGCCAACGCCGTCGGGCGAAGGGGCTTTGGACCCCATTCGAGGGTTCATCACCTCAGTTTTGAGACGTCTGTGTGCTCGATATGGCACCGATCTGTCTAGCCGCTGATGCTTGTTTGCAACTTGCACATTCAGACGGTTGTTTTGCACTGGGGTTTTCATAGAGTGTGCATTTTCCGCGCCACACAGCCAAATTTTAGTTCACTTTATTTTTTCACACAGACAGATGTTTGCCCGCCATCCCACCCCCAAAAGTTTCCTTCCAAGCAAATTCAAAATTTACGCGGTATGCCACTTGGGCATGATGCTTGTGGCCGCGGCTTGTTTTCTCTGACGGCGCGGGGGCCCTTGCCATTGGTTGTTTGAAATTGGGAATTGGTTTTGTCCTGTTCTGAATATTGAAAAAATGGGTCCGGCTTGCGGACCATTGGGCGCTTTTGTAGGCACTGGGTCCTGTGCACAAGGGTTACTTGTGTGGACCTCCTCCGCGTTCGGCTTGCATGCTTGTACTTGGTGGGTTGTTGAAATGCTTTAAATGGGGTAGGAAGGGGCTTTTTTGATGCTAGGACGTAGGGCTGATCGAAGCTCATGGCCGCAAACAATAACCTTGTTTTTGCCTCACGCCCCAGTTTCCTTTTGGGCACCCGGTGTATCCTTCTCCGGCCAAATAATGCTGCGACCATGAGCCGCGGTACCAACATTATTCTTTTAACTTGCTTGAACTAAATCTGTGAGAGGTCAAAGTTAGAAAAACTCATTTGACTTTTTGCTACCCAATCTTCTGCCATTCTAAACTAAAGCAGATATGATTGGTGTTTCTTCTCATTTTGTAAATTTTGTGCTAAGTCAATTTGCAAAATCATTAAATTCAGCACTGCACTTAAAGCAATAGCACATTATTTGAAGAGCGCGGCCCCAATTTTCAAAATTTGATATTTTTGCCAGTTACGTTGGTAATTGTCTAGGAACCTATACCTGCGAACGAGAATGCTAAAAAATGCGCATTTATCACAAAACAAGCGATTTTGTAATTAAAATTGGGATCCCAGATGGGCTTTTAACGGCAGAGCTGGAAATATTACGTTTATGTCCGTCCATGATGAAATAGTGCCAGCCCACCCTACGAGAAAATAACCTCAAACTTGACTTGCCTGAACTATTAAAACAACTAATGATGATCGTAGACACGTACATGGCGCTATTCACGGCTATTTCACATTGTAAGGCCGTTTCCAGCGGCCGTTGAATTATTATCGGGGATCCCCGATAATAATAGTCTAGTACAAAATTCCTCTTCGTTTGTGACACCTAGACATTTTCCGATCTGACCATTCCAGGTATAGTTTACATAGCCAATTACCATGGCAAAACCGTGTGAACAATCTCCAAATTTTTGAAAAATGGGGGGCGCTCTTCAAAAATGGCTAATAGTGCTTTAATATAATAACTTCCAATGCTATTCTTGCAATTAAATTTGTCACCGGCTTATGCTGCTATTTTAAAGTGGTGTAATGCCAGATAATTCAGTTTTATCTTTTGGCTTCTTCGGGTTATTTTTCCAAAGTTTTAAAGGTGGAAAATCTTCGAATCAAATTATGCAGTGAATCACATTTCACACTTCATGAACAATCACTATTCAGAACTAATGGTTTCTGCTTGATGCTTAAAGTAGCCAATTGTAAAGTAATACTAAAATATGTACGAGTCTGTTTATCAAATCTTTGACTCATGCTTTGTAGCTTGATGTAAAATGTGATGAAAACAGATTGATGATGGAATGTGTGAAAAAATAATGGCGAAAGTTATGCACAAAAACCAAACAAGTTCATTATCTCATGTGTGGGCGATCTTTTAACAAATTAGCACTACTGCCTTCATATTCTTCCATTGGACTTTACTTACTACGGGGGCTACGCAGGCCTGATGATCTTTATTATATATATATATATGATATATATATATATATATTATATATAATATTATATATATATATATATATATATATTTATATATACATAAAAAAAAAATAACTACTGAAAAACATTTAGGACGTTTAAAGAGACTGAAGGTGTTTTCAGATAGAAGCCTCCCCCTCCCAATTTTCTCGAACCCCGGTGTTTTACATATTTGGAATGCTAATCAATGTATTAGATCACACCTGAAGTGAATAAGCCGAATAACGCCGTCTTTATGTAATAAGATGATGATTTAGGAGTTTCTGTCAGCACGACAGAAGTCAAAGCATGGCTTTCTATGGGGAACGATTATACGATAGCAGGCAGGTTCAACAAGGTTTGCGGTTTTCTTTTGTACCTGTTTTGTCCATAAACCTTCGAAACGTTCTCTGAAGGGGTTCACAACCGATCCGGTTGAAATTTGAGAGAAATTCCGGATCCTAAATCCTAAATCTCCTCTGGTTAAAGACACCAGGTATTTTAGCTAACTTTTAATTTTCCGTTTTGCCATAACTTTAATCAACAAAATTGTATATTACATGAATATCATAGACCTGTACTTATTGATATTAAACCACAAAGGGTCACAGACCGGTCAAACAGTGTGCATGCCGTTGGAAACATTCCTACGGCGTGCGTTTTCTTGTGTTACACGCGCCATTTCCTCCTATAAAACATCTGTGTACCCTAAGGCCGCGCATTGGTCCTTAATCATTTCAGGTGAGGGCTAATGTTATAAAGCTTTACAAACCATGCACAATACTCAATTTTGAAAAATCTTGAGGGCGCATTTCAAATGTGCCAGTGTCTCTTTAAGTTAGTTTAGTGGATAGGTCAGTATACAGGTATTCCAATAAGGATCAAGTTAGCTCATATCATTGGATCAGTACGTAACTTTGGCAAATTGGCCGCGGATGAGAACATTATGGCTTGATAAATTAATGGTCGCTGAGTGCCTTACATATTGCATAAATTTGGAATTATAGAAATATTGGAATTACCCGAACTTCGAATAGGAATTTAGTCCATTCTAATTGTCATGATGGTAACGTATTGGCAAGTTGCTGAGGAGTGAGATCCTTAGTGGTTTAGTAAATTTTTCGGCCACTGAGTGCTTTTCTTTTTTCTGAAAATTTGGTCAATTCATGAGATGCACCGTAGAATGTTCAACGTGAGCACAACATTAGATTAAGTATAGGGTTGCCTTATCAGCCTGCTCCGATTCACTGTTTTCGTATACGCTTGTGCATATTTGCTTCTATTTCCTCAAGCATATTGACACTTGCTATCACAATGGGTTGTGAGCAGAACCAGTGGACCTCATGTCTAGCTTCAAACAAAAGATATTTTGGAGACTATTGAGTGCAAGTATATTCCAAAATCGTTTTATAACATTCCATAGAAACTTGTACTCTCGTCATGGAACATACTATTTTACAAGTTTTGCTTGTCAACAAACTCCTGCTTTGCTTCATCACCTACCGACAGACCGAGTGCTACTAACTTGCGTAGTCTTACAGCAGTCTCTATATTTTTTTGTAAGATTTTTTCCTACATCAGACCTTACTTTGCCAATCACATAAGCGTCTCTATTGCTCACGTTACTATTTTGCAGTACTCCGATTGGTAGGCTTATAACGCATGGAGTTGAACCCATTTTGATTTTTTTCTCGTTTTCTGGTCCGCCGCTGGGCTTGCTAAAACTCATCATCCACTCGCAAAAATTATTCAAAACGAATCTTATACTGTTTATGAACGATTCGAAAGGCATTGGAGATATACTCCCCGCCTAAAAAATCCAACATGTTAAATGCCATCACGTTCTCAAACGTTTTTCAATTGAAAGCACACCAAGCCACTGGCTAATCTTCTCAACCTCCCACATCATGCTTCGTTATCAATGCATACGGACACATGTAGGTCAATAAGCAAACCTTACGCGAACAACGCTCACTGGCATTTATTATTATAATTCCCTACATACCTACATACCGTTTTTTAATACAGTAATCTAATTTGGTACAGCGGGGAGTATATTTGGGTAATTAAAAGGCATAGTAACTCTACTGAAAATGTGTATAGTACATTGCCATCACTTGACGATCCTTGACACTTGACATCCTTGAATCTGATGTTACTTTCTACCAATGTGATTAAAGTGACGTGAATATAAATTCAACTTATACCATTACCAATCAAAGATACCAAAGTTGAGCCTTGTAGTTTTTATATGCCTTATTTACGTGGAGTTCAGCATTACTTATTCGTACACACACCGCTCTATCTATTGTGTACTTTGTGGTTTACTATCATGTAAACCCAAGTTGGCGAAAATAAACTATTTTTGCAAATGTTCCAATGTCTCATTAACCCTCGGTCTACCGGGGGGAGTGGGTGGTTACCACCAACCCTTCAGGTTTTTTTTCCGGCTTTGCTAAAAACCCTTTTTGTGGTGGCCACATTATTTAATGTAATTGTCAATTGGCATGTTCCCTCCTTTTTTCATCCAAAACAAAACCCACCGGGTCTAGGTAGATACAGGGTGATCCCAAAGGGATGGATAGGGGTGGCGAACCCCCCACCCCCTTTTCCTTGATAGAATTACCAACATGCCTAACACACCCAGGAACATACAACACGTGATTTTGGGACCAATATTATAGCTATGTGGCTCGTTGTCATCGTTGATTTTATTTCGTGCTATTTTGGATAATACTCTCACATTGTATAAGAAACAATATCACAATAACATCATAACAAACATCATCATGCATTTGTACATCATAATTGTTATGCATTTTAGATTGGTATTTACTCACCTGTGTTGCAAATCCCTTCCTTATAAGTAGCACACAAGAGCACCCGTACGTATCAAGAAGACAAAATATTTCCCTTTAAAGCCTGGGAATACATTTGGATCGTGTCCACTGCACCGATTCCTCCCTCTTGACCCAAAGCGTTCCGACCATGAACTGTCATGAATAAATTGGATATACACTTTGGTGCATTGTCACAATGTGCAATTGTGAGTAGTTGTTTGTTATTTAGGCAGGCGGTTCTCGAAACCACAGTCTTCGCCTGCTCTTCGAAAAATTTTTGTGTCCGGTCACAATAAGGCCTCCAGATGTCAATAAAAATTCCTTTAAAAAGGAAAGGGGCCCCGCAAGGAGTAGTCTTGTTTGGGTTGTCTATGTGGTTGGGAATATTATGTAAGAAAGAAACTGTAGACATAATATCTAATTGAATTCGTGAAGTTTTATTGCAACTTGCTTAGTACAAAAGTGTTTGAAATAAGTATAAACAATAATATATATTGAATACAAGAAATGGTATGACAGTTTAGTTGTTGTGAAAGTTACAATTTTGTATAGGAGCCAATACCAAATTAGCGTATTATAGGGAATTATAAGGAAATTAGGAAAGCTTTATTTTTGTAGGTTTTTTTTTTTTTTTTAAGAAATTGTTTAAGTGTGAACACCTATGACATCAAGAAACATCCTTGGTTGTTTGTTAATCTTTGGTTGCACTTATAAGAATTGGAATGGTTTATTTTTCAAGCATTTAAGGGAGTGAAATTTGTTTATTGAGGCACTGGTTGGCAGAACAACAACTGAAGGGGTGGATTTTGAGAGTTTCCTTTTTTGTGGTCCATGGTAGGTTTAACAATGGAACCTTTGACCTTGATAGTGACCCTTGACTTCAGAACCAATGAGGGTGTCTTGTAAACCATAAGTGGAATTGGTTGTTCGTTTTCGCCCCCAGATAGAAGAATATGACACAAGATACAAGGTGTGTGGCGCATGTCTGCCAAGAGTAGGTAACCACTTATTTCAACATTGGCTACACCATAATACCAAGCAGGCAACTAGAAAATAAGTTTAAGCTAGCTTTAAGTTCAAACCCTCGTAATTCCTCACTCAAAAATCCACAGCATTTTATATAAATTGAAAATAAGCACCCATTAAAGTAAAATACCCAATGACCGATAACAAATGTTGAGTAAGCTACTACGTACGTACACCCATTAAGTACTACCTAATTACCCAACTTTGGAGTAAGATACCCGCGCTACTCTAGCTCTTTTGAGCACCTATTACGTAAAATACCTAATGGGCGAAACAAAATGGTATGTGTAATTACCCTAAATTACACCCATCAATTCCGAATAAGGTAGCCAAGGAGACCAGTAAATTTGGATGAGTAATAACTCGGCAAAACTGTGACAGAATCAGCAATGAAATGTACATTTTATGACTTCCTGTACCAGGAGCATTGCAGTTCGTTTATTCTAAAATGGATAGTATTAAATTTAAGTTAGAAGTAGGGCAAAATGCCCGCTACACAATCCGAGAGGTAAGGTACGTAGGGGAATAACCATAACGACTGTTGTTTTAAATAACTTACACATAATGCTTACAATTTAGGTTGTTTACTACTATGTAAATGTATTAGACCGTAAATTTTAATTATAGCAATTAAACCCATGTACCATAAAGTGCCACAATCTACACTTTTACACAAAATATTATTTATTAAATGGCCAAAATGTCATGGCCAAATGAAATAAAGGGTGAAAAATGAGGGAAAAACAAAACACAAGCTGTGTGAGTTACCTCAGGGAGGGATGGCGGGGGAAACAATTTTGAACCTAACTCCATGAAAGGCATATTGCGATGTGACAGGTAAAACACAATAAGAAAAAATGACCCGACCTGAACGAGCCTTGTCATTGGCTATAGCCACAATGAAAGCACACACCGGATTGGTCAAAACAAATGAAACTACGGACCCAAAATTTGGCATAAAGAAAATGTGGGATAGACGATTCTTCTCCAGGGGCGAAATGCAATTTATTTTATGCCGACACGCTGTCATAAATTTTAACGGAATAGCACATTTTCCAATGAGGTCACATGTTAATTTCATCTTATTTTACAACGTGACTTCACAAGACATTTGACGTATTAGTTTTGACTCTTATTACAAATAGGTATCCTTGTTTCACTTTGATTTTTAATCAAATGCTTTTCATTTTCCCAAATGTGAGGGTTAATTAGATTAACAGTACAGGTGAGACTCCAATCATTACATAAAATGCTGGCCACACGTACGAATTGTGTCATAAATTATGGGCCTAATTTGCATACTTTTTCGATATTTTGCTGTTTTTCTCGCGACTATCGTTGAATTTATAACCACAAAATCGTATTAAAAGGATGCCATAGTTTAATTTTTCACATATTTGAAGTGTTATTTTGATTATGATCCAAGTGGTCCCTTAGTATAAAATGTTGAGACCAAGGACTCGTTATTAATAATTTGCATATGGAGCCTAATTTGCATAAAAGGCTGATTTTGTGTTATCGGGTCATTGTACAAAACTTTTCTTTGTGTGACAAAAGTTTAAAGGCCTAATTGTTCTAGACCCAAGTCAGTTTATAGGGTTAATATAAACACACTAGAAGATACATATTAAGTGATCATTTAAATGAAGTGCACATTTGCATAATTTGCATAAATTTTTGTACCTTTTGTTTTCAAATGAGTCCATTTACTCTTCAGTGTTTTGCATACTATGCAAGTAATAAAAAAGGCTTTTTAGTGTTTACGATAAAAAGGTCTTTAATACTCCCCAAATGAAAGTTGGAAAAAGATGTTAGGCATATATATGCATAAATGAGGACTAATTTGTATAATAGTCTACTTTTTGTGTTTACGCAGAACTTCAAACGCATATGTTTTGCTTGTATGACACTTTATTAAAATCAGACCAATGTTTCAAGATCTTTTGCAGTCAGGCTACATGGTTTTATGACGTGTGAAGAAAAACACACTCTTATATAGGTTTCAAAAATGGGACTTGCCATGTTTGTATTTTTGTTATACACTAGCATTATTAAAATAACATCCATATCATATATTGTTTTACTGTGACAGAAACACGTCCTACAGTAAGTATATTGATTATTAAGTTTGCTATGACCGCTATACTTCTGTTTGTGTTTTTGATTGTACATAATCAAAATCATTCATTGCATGATAAATCTTTATATGTTCAGTAGCAATATGTTTAATTATTATCTATTAAATCCCAAATTAAAGAAGGAGCTTGTTCATATTGACGCCTAATCGGGCATACCCAATGCCCCAAAACAACTAGAATTTTGAAAATGAAAAAAAAATAACTTGAAAAAATATATATATTTAATTATTTTTTATAAATGAGTGTATATTTGTTTTTTGATCATTTTCTTCACTTTTATTTTTCATTTTTTATTATATTTGTTAATCTTATTTTATTTTGGGTCACTATTTGGTCACATTTCTATTTTTTATTTTTAATTGTTAAAAAACATTTTAAAAAAAAAACTTTTCTTTTTTTAATGTATGTGTCTTTTTTTGTTTCATTTAATATTCGGTAATTTTTTTTAAACGTTCAGTACTAACGTTGTTTCGTATTTATGCTCAGTTTCATTGTTTATTTATTATTTGCTGTTTTAATTTTAATTATATTTTAAAATACCACGCCACATCTTTCCTGAAACAACTCCTTGCTTTTCATATTTTAAACACGTTTATTTTTGTGGATTTTGCCGTTGCATTTGTTATATGTTTTACATTTATTTTTGTTTATTAACTTTGTTATTGAGGCACTGGAATTGGGCATATTTAGTTATACATTAACCCGCCCACCCCGAATTTTCATTTTGTCCAAACTTGTCATTATTTTAGTTAAAAGTCTTATTTTGCAATCTAAATACGGATCATAACTTTCAGCTTCTCATAATATCAGACTTCGTTTCGATCATTTTTTAACAATATGTGTGGCTGAGGGGGTTTACTAGTGGGATTAATAATGACATTTTAGATTTTCCCTACCAATGCTCCTGATCCTCTGCGATCGAGCTTACGATATTCCATCTTGAAAATTGCTGATTTTTTTGAAGGAAATATTACTTAAAAAGTATCTAACTGTTATAAAGTCTGATTGTTAGGAATTTTGAATTTAGGTTTAGACACCATCTTATACCAATGCCGTACACATTTTTAGGAATCTTGATAATGAATATGAAATAGTGACCTCCTCCTTTTTTTCGAACAGTCAACGGGAAACTACAATCCAATTCCATTGGCCTTATATTTTTTGTTTTTATGTAATTGCTTATATTTTATGTCTTTTTTTAATAATTTAAATTAATATTGTTTTTTCTTTTAAATTCCTTATTTTGTTCCGTCTTTTCTTTTTTAATGTCTTTTACGTTTTCTTTTTTACTTCATCTGCAATTGTTAATTCTTTTGAATTTGTATTTTGTATTTTAATTTATAAAATTAGTTTTCTTTTGTTTCCATTGTAATTTTGTTTATTATTCATGAGTTATCACTTTCCTTTTTTATTTAGACATTGTTTATTGGTAGTTCAAAATTTTTCATTTAGTTGCATGTTATTATGTTTTTACTTTATTTTGTTCCTGAACTTTTGTTATTATTTAATTTGCTTATTTATTTTATTCTGTTTTAATTAATTTTAAGTTAATTTGTTTTTCTTTTTAAAATCTTCATTTGTTATTTGTCTTTTTCGTTTTTATTTGTGATTTAGCGTTTTCCTTTTTTCAACTCATTTTCAAGTGTTAATTCTATTTAGTTTATTTTATCTTTGTATTTCATTATGTTTAAATTTATTTTCTTTTGTTTCCAATGGTAATTTGTTCAGTAGTATTAGTTTTTTCACGTTGGCCTACTTATTCCCAAGTTCGTGATTCAATTTAACTGTGTAGGTGTGTTAAAAAAGAAAAAGGAGGAAAGGGAGAAAAGCAACAACGGCAAATCTTCCTGGTAACAAACATCTCAACAAGAACAAAACAACTAACATCAATGAAAAATCAAACTTCTCTTGACCGATTTCGAATCCTGGACAACGGGGGGAAATAATACATGTGGTGCCGTACCTTAGCCGCTGCGCACTATATAGAATAGATAAGTATACTTTTGGCTACGCCATCTTGGATTTCTCAAAATGTTCTAAGGATGCCCAGGGGCACCCCGGCAGATTCTTGGTCTACACACCCTTTTCTATCATTCTCAGCAGAAAAATATTGTCCTACCTCAAATTTTACGTCAGGCCATAGTGGACCATTGCTGGCCTACATTTGAGTTGATCCGATATTGCGGTTTTGTCGTATAGCAATGCGGTTTCCAGCCGTCCCATGGACCACTGTGCTGTATTTCTGTCCGTTTTTAGAAAATACACATTCTACATTCTACATCTCGACCGAATTTGCACTTAAGACTAGGCACATGTGCATTACTACGGCTAAACGGGTCCGATTTATAAAATCTCACTTTTTTGATTAAGTCGGGGGGACGAGGTTGTAGATCACGAACTGCCCCGTAACTAGATAATTCTGCGGGTCCCTATGAACCCCCCCATCTTCCCCAACGGGAGTGTCAGTAAACAAATATTAATTCATGTAAATTAAACAATTAAATGTATACTAATTTATATGGTGATAGCGATTAACACACAATTACCATAAGGCCCAATCTACACGTTTTAACACCAAATAGTATTTATTAATGGCAAACTGTCAGCCAAAGGGGGGGGAGGTGTGTGGGGTTCAAATAAAGGGTGAAAAATTGAGGGAAAACCAAACACAAGCATGTTTTGAGTTACCCCCACCTCAGGAGGGAGGCCGGGAACAATTTTGACCCTACTCCTGAAAGCAGATTGGAAATGTGACATTTCCAACAAATAATGAAAAAATGACCCGTACCTGACTAGCCTGTGTCATTTGGGGGGCTATAGCCACAAGGAAAAGCACACACCGGATTGGTCCAAAACAAATGAAAGCTAAGTACGCCAAAATTGCATAAGGAAAATGTGATGAACATAGACTATTCTTCGCCAGGGCAATGCATTTATTTTATTCAGACAAGCTGTAATAAATGTTATTAACGGAATAGCATATTTTCCAATGGATGTCAATGTTACATTTTCAGCTTATTTTACAACGTCACTTCACAAGACATTTGCCTGGTATGAGGTTTTGACCTTATTAACAAATGAGTATCCTATGTTGCAACCTTTGATTTTATAAAATCATGCCTTGTTCAAATTTCACCAAATGTGAATGGTTTTAATTTAGTAGTAACAGTACAGGTGAGACTTCAAGCATTACATAAAATGCTGCCATCAAGTATAATTTGCATAATATGACCAATTTGCATACATTTTGCGATATTTGTATGCCTGTTTCCCCTGCGACTATCGGTTGATTTATAACCACAAATCGTATAAAAAAGGAATGCTAGTTTTATTTCACCATATTGAATTGTTATTTTGAATAGATCCAAGTTGTCCCCTTAGTATAAAAATGTTGAGACCAAGGACTCTTTATTACTAATTTGGCATAATTGGAGCCTAATTTGCAAAAAATGGCTGTAGTTGGTGTTATCGTGTCATTTAAAAACACTTTTCCTTTGTGTGACAAAAGTTTAAAGGCCTAATTATGTTCTAACCCAAGTCAGTTTATAGTTAAGAATAACACCTAGAAGAATACAATATAATGATAAGCCCTTTTAAATGAAGTGCACATTTGCATAATTTGCATAATTTATTGATTTTTGTAATTTTTGGGGGGGTGGGGTAGAAGTCTTCGGGAAAATTACTATGGAAGTATAAAAAAGGCTTTAGTTTAGTGTAAGTATAAAGAGTCTTCAAATACTCCTCAAATGAAAGTTTGGAAAAAGATGGTAGGCTGTATATGCATAATGGAGGACTAATTTGTATAATTAGTCTACTTTTTTGGTTATCGCAAACCATTCAAAAATCTATGTTTTGCTTGTATGACAAACTTTTAAAATCAGACAATTTCAAGATCTTTGTCAAGTCAGGCTACATGGTTTTATTAAGCTGAAGAAAAAACACTATTATATAGAGTTCAAAAATGTGAACTTGCCCATACTTTTGGTATTTTTGTTAATACAACTAGCATTATTAAAAAATCCAGATCTATATTGTTTTTTACTTTGTGAATAACAAGTCTACAGTAGTATATGTTATTATTAAGTTGCCCAATTGACCTGCTATTATTCTGTTGTGTTTTGATTGTAGCATAAAAATCATTCCTTGCATGTAATAAGATCTTTATCTGTTTCAGTAGCAATATGTTTTATTTATTATATATAAAATCCCAAGATTAAAAGGAGATTTTCATTTTACGCCTAATCGGCAATACCCCGATGCCCAAAAACAACTAGAAATTTTGAAAATGAAAAAAACAAAATAACTGAAAAATATATATATTTTAATATTTTTTATAACTGAGTTATATTTGTTTTTGATCATTTCTTCACTTATTTTCATTTTTTATTATTATATCTTGTTAACTCTTCTTTTAATTTTGGGTCACTATTTTTGTCACATTTCTATTTTTTTTATTTTATACTTGTGAAAAAAGCATTTTTCTTCGTATTTTCTTTTTTTAATGTCATTTTGTCATTTTTTTGTTTCATTTTTACTCTATCGGGTATTTTTTTTAAAACTTTTAATTAACTAACGTTGTGTCGTATTATTCTCAAGTTTCATTGTTTATTTATTATTGGCTGTTTTTATTTTATTATATTTTAATAAAGACCACCCCACATCTTTCCTGAAAAACTCCTTGCTTTTCATATTTTAACACGTTATTTTTGTGTATTTTTGTGTTGCATTTGTTATTATTTTTTTACATTTATTTTTGTGTATTACCTTTGTTATTAGGCCCATGGAATTGGATATTTAGTTTCTAGTAACGCCGCCCAACCCGAATATTTCATTTTTGTCAAACTTTCAATTATTTTTTAGTTAAAAGTCCTTATTTTTGCAAATCTTAAATACAGATCATAACTTTCAGCTTCTCATAATACAACATGTCGTTCGATCATTATTAACATATTGTTTGGCTGAGGGGGTTTACGTAGTGGTAAATACTGAAAATTTAGGTTTCCCTACCAATGCTCCTGATCATAACTCTGCTATCGAGCTTACAATATTCATCTTGAAAACTTGATGATTTTTTTGAAGGACTATCTTAACGTATCTAACTGTTTATAAAGTCTGATCTTTAGATTATATAATTTATGTTTAGACACTCATCTATACCAAGGACGTACACATTTTTATGAAATCTTGAAAATACTGAATAATGAAAATAGTGACCTCCTCCTTTTTTTCGAAATTCAACCGAAACTACAATCCAATTCCATTGGCCTAAATAATTTTTGTTTTTATTTACTCTGCTTATATTTTATGTAGTTTTTTAATTAATTTTAAATTAATATTGTTTTTTCTTTAAATTCTTATTTGTTTTCCGTCTTTTCTTTTTTAATTGTCTTTTAGCGTTTTCTTTTTTCACTCATTGTTCATTGGTTAATTTCTTTTGAATTTGTATTTTGTATTTATTTATAAAATTTATTTCTTTGTTTCCATTGTAATTTTGTTTTAATTATTATTATTTATCAATCTTTCATTTTTTTTTAGAAGCATTGTTGATGTTGGGGATTTTCATGTAGTTGCAGTTGTTATTATTTTTAACACATTCTTTTTGTTTCTTAACTTTTGTTATTAATTTAATTTGCTTATATTATTTTAGTATTTTAATTAATTTTAAGTTAATTTGTTTTTTCTTTTTAAAATCTTATTTGTTATTTTGTGTCTTTTCTTTTTAATTTGTGATTTTAGCGTTTTCTTTTTTACACTCATTGTTCATTGTTAATTCTTTTAGTTTATTTTATTTGTTTTCATTTATGTTTAAATTTTATTTTCTTTTGTTTCCTCATTCGTAATTTTGTTTCATTCTTATTTTTGTCACTTTGGCCTACTTATTCGCCAAGTTCTGATTCATTTCAGCTGTGTAGGTTGTTAAAAAAGAAAAAAGAGGAAACTGGAGAAAAAAGCAAAAACAACGGCAAATCTTTCCTGTAACAAACAGCTCAACCGAAACAAAACTAAATAACATCAATGAAACTCAAACTTCTCTTGACCATTTCGAATCCTGGACCACGTGGGAAATAATACATGTGTCCATACCCTTAGACCCTGTCTCCACTTATATGAATATATCATTATAATGTTTTAAAAAGTTCTTAAAAATTTTTTTCTCAAAATTGTTCAAGGATTCCCAGTTGGCACCCGGCATATTCTATTCGAACACACCCTTTTTCTATCATTCTCAGGCAAGAAATTGTGTCCATACTCAATTTTAAGGTCCAGGCCATAGTTGGCCATGGCTACTAATTGAGGTGACCCGATAAAAAAAAAAATTGCGTTTTTGTCGTATATCAAATGGCGTTTTCCAGCCGTCCCATGGACGCACTGTGCTGTAAGTTCTGGTCCGTATTAGAAAAGACAACATTGGCGAAATTCTTACAGATACGACGAATTTGCACGTAAGACTTGGTACACGTGCATTACTAAGGCGAACGGTCAATGATCTCAAATCTCAACTTTTTGATGTAAGTCGGGGGACAGGTTGTAGATCACAAATGCCCCGTTAACTAGATAATTACTGCGTGTCCCTATGAACCCCACCCATCGTCCCCAACGGATTGTCAGTAAAAAAATATTAATTCATGTAATTAACCAATAATGTTTAATATAATTTATATGGTGAGACGATCACTTGATTAATCCATATCTCCCACCCACTGTACAAACCAACGGGAAAATTAATCGACGACAATGCATCATTAATGTAGGTAGTATTTTACACAAAAAGTCCACTCCGGTGCGCACGGGTCCAGGGTTCTCTTGGGTTTCATGCGAGTGACTAAACTAGAAAAATCCTTACACAGTCGAGACTCGACTGTGTTTTCTTCTGAACGGTTTCTACACAGTCAGGAACTCGACTTGTGGTTTTTTTGTTTCTGTACGGTTTCTTTCTTCTTCTTTCTTCTTTCTTCTTCTTTCTTTCTGTCAACATGCTAATATCTCAGACATGGAACATTCCATATGACCAAAACTGGTCACAAGGACAATACATGCACAGAAACTTTTTGAACATGACCCTATGGTGTCAAAGGTTCATGATCGGGCCACAGGGGTCAACAACGTTAAAAAATGCAAAAAATCTAGAATTAGCTAATCTCAAAACTAAAGCTGTCATCTTGTAGTAACTCGAGTAACATATCAAAAAAGTCAATATGACTTTGTCACATTACACATGATTTAGATGTCAGAGGTCAAAATACATTAAATTCGTTACACTTCACATCACTACTTCTACAGATTCATCGTATTATTCACGTGACTCATGTATCTCGTGCAGCTTGACATCCCGCCAACAAAAGTTACTTAATGAAATTTTGATCAAAGGTCCATCATGTGGTCCCTAATGTCATTGACCTTTACTGTGTGTAAAATTTAAAACAAGGTCAAATAGAAATCATTTATTCCCATCTTGGTTAGTACTTGATGAGAGGTCAATAAAGTCAATTATGACTCCCATCACATGACCCATGGTTTAGGGGTCAAAGGTCAAAATACATCAAATTACGTCACAATTCAAATCAACAGCTCCTTTGTTACAGATTACATAGTATGATGCACGTGGACTCACGTATATGGTGGCCGCTTGACACCCCCACAAAAGTTACCCTAATGGATATTTTGATTCAACGGTCATCTTGTTCACTAAGGTTCAAAGACTTTTACTGTGTGTAAAATTTAAAACAAGTCAAATAGAAAATCTTTTATCCCATCCTGTAGTACCTGATGATAGGTCAATAAAAGCATTATGACCCATCACGGCCCATGGTTTCGGGTCAAAGTTCAACATACATCAAATTATACGTTACACCTTCAAATCACACTTCTCTACAGCTTACATGTATGATCTCGTGACTGCCTGTATGTGGTGGTAGTATGGCCATGCCCTACAAAAGTTATTTAATGATTTTTTAATTCAAGGCCTTTGGTGGTCACAGTAGTCCAATACCCTGATTTTCACTAAAATGCTCTTGTTACAAGTTCCGGTCTGAGCAGTCCGCTGTGTTCAGATCGGTGCACACAGAGTCTATTTTCTTTCTTCTTCTTTTCTTTTTCTTTCTTTCTTTCTTTCTTTCTTTCGTTCTTTCTTCTTTCTTTCTTTCTTTCTTTTTTCTTTCTTTCTTTCTTTCAACATGCTAATATCTCAGACATGGGACATCCCATGGTGTAACCAAAACTGTCACAAGGACAAGTAACATGCATCCGACACTTTTACATGACCCGATTGGTGTCAAGGTCACGATAGGGTCACCGGGGTCAACAACGTTAACCATGCAGAAAAATCTAGAATTAGCTCAATCTCAAAACTATTGCTGTCATCTTATAGGACTTATCACACTCAAAACAGTCAGTTATGACTTTGCCTAACACAGATTTAGGGTTCAGAGGTCAAAATCCTAATTACTTTGCACTTCCAATCACTACTCCTTTTACAAATTACATAGTATGATCACGTGATCATGTATGTGGTGCAGCTGACATCCCCCACAAACTTTACTTAAGAATTTGGTCTAAGGTCACTGGGGTCACTAGGTCAATATCCTTTACTGTGTGTAAAATCTTAAAACTAAGTCCAAATAGAAAACCTTTTTATCCCCATCTGTAGTACTTGATGAGAGGTCTATAAATGTCAATATGACCCGCATCACCTAACCCATTGTTTAGGGGTCAAAGGTCCCCCAAAAATACATCAAATTACGTTACACTTCAATCACTACTCCTTTTACAGAGTACATAGGTCTGATCACGTGACTCATGTATTTTGTGCAGCTTGACATCCTCACAAAAGTTACTTATGACATTTTGAGTTCAAAGGCATCTGGGGTCACTAAGTCAACCTCCTTTACTGTGTTTAAAATTTAAAACAATGTCAAATAGAACATCTTTTTATCCCTCCTGTAGTACTTTGATGAGGAGTCAATAAAGTCAATAATGACCCCATCACCTGACCGCATGTTTTTAGGGGTCAAAGGTAAAATACATCAAATACCGTTACACTATCCAAATCCCTACTCTTTTTACAAATTACACTAATAATAACGTACTCATTTATTGTTTTAGGCTGACATCCCCCACAAAAGCTACTTAATGACATTGTGATCAAAGGTCATTTGAGGTCACGGAGTCAGACCTCATTTTCACTAATATGCTACTTCTAAAAGTTCCGGTCTGAGCCCTCTCGACTGTGTTCAGATCGTACACAGATCTAGTTTTTTTTGTGTACTCTCGGTTCTATCTTTTAGCGGATAACGTCAATACTATGATGCAGTTTATTCCGTTATAAGACAAAAATCTAGGGTCCAAACCAAGATCGCACTCCTTTCTAAAATACACCATATTAACCCAAAACACACTAAATCTAACAGACGAGTTAGAAAAATGGCGCTAATTCCAGAAAGTGGCGATGAGTCAATGCATGGGCACGAAATCAACTGGCCGGGCCAGCGACACCGCCGTAGCGTGCGATCCCGGGTCATGGGACTGGGTTCGATCCCACCCAATTGCTACTTTTCTTGTTCCCCTGCTTCCTTCATCCTTCATTCCCTCCTGGAGTCCCTCCCAGCAAAATCTAACACCCTGAGGAGAAAAATGCATAGTTCCAGAAAATATCGTGACGTTCATCAAACCAAGACTCCTATGGGCACGAAACCGTGCGGGGTTAGTGGTTTAATGGCTAAGCTCGGCCTTTTGGCGGGTAAAAAACGTAAATCGTTGTCATTGGTTTAACGTACACCCAAATCTTGACAAAAATGCTGATTTTTAAATACCACTCGGGGAATATTTTTCTTATTCCAAATCCCTAAACCTGAGAATATTAACGCAATGTCTTTTTTTTTAAAGCTACTAACGGCTAGGACGATGTCGTAAAAAGGCCGTGGTTAACACACATACCGACCCACACATAGCGCAAATCGGTTTGTGTTTTCAGTATTTCATTGCTAATATAATTTGATTAGATGAGTTGCCTATCTTGAAGGTTTGGCCGGCATCCTCTGGGTTAGCCCATTAGTTCGAATGGAGTGGATACAGCGTGTCTCTTATCGCAAGCCATAAGGCCACACGTATTGCCGACATTTCGGCGGCAACGCGTTTGCGAGAAAGTCGCAAACGCGTTGCGGCGTCGGCCATTAGAAACGACGAATGTCTGTGACGTAATTCAAAAACTTTAGACCCACATCACACCGCGTTGCAAAGTATCTATCAAGGCAACGCGTTGTGGAAACGCACAACGCGTTGCAGCCTCACCACGCGTTGAGAGCTTCACAACGCGTTGCTACCTTCACAACGCGTTTCGACAGTGTTCACAAGCCATAAGGTCATAACGTATTGTGCCGCAACGCGTTATGAGCAATATCAACGCGTTGTCGACATTTCGGCAACGCTTGTCGGCCACTCAAAAGCATGAATTTCTGTGACGTTGTGCAAAAATAGATCCACAACGCGTTTGCGGCAATACGTGTATGACCCTTATTGCCTCACCGGCGTTGTGAAGTTTTTACACGCGTTGTGAAGGTCCCAACGCGTGTTGAGATTTATATTTTGGAAAACGTCCCATAAATTCATGATTTTGATTGCCTACCACCGTAACGCGTTTGCCGAACATAATGTCGCAACGCGTTTGTGACTTTCTCACATCGCGTTGCGGCAATACGTTATGACCCTTATGGCTTGTGCTCCTTCGCACGCGTTGTAAAGCTTGCAACGCGTTGTGAAGCTCGCCACGAGTTGGAATGTTTGCAACGCGTTGCAAAGATCTAGCAACGCGTTGTAGGTCTTGTTTGTTGAAATCCGTACAACAGAATTCATGATTTTGATTGGCATACACCGCAAGCGTTGCCGATTTCCGCAAGCGTTGCTACTTCTCGCAACGACCTTTGCGGCAAACTTTTATGGCCTTTATGGCTGCGATAGGCGCTTGTGCACAAACCGGACCCCATGAAAACAGCATCTAGGTCACCCGGGTCAACGTTCTTTTTGGGAACTCTTGTTGGTATAATGTTTAATCCCCCGCAGTTTGTGGTTATATGACCTTTATTCCGTAAATTATTGATTCAAGTATCACAAACACGCCTTTCTCCCAGGTCAGTTTGTCACGGCGTCGTGTATGAGATTAAAACTACAGTCTAAAGGTTTCGGTTCGAATCCACTTGTACACTTTCATTGATCTTGCATTCTGATATGAATTTTTACCGTTAGATAACGATAAATCGGCGTAGATACACAAGTACGTTCTCCAAAAAGCGCGGCGGTTTGCTGACTGTAACTATGTTCTTTTTATCCATTTGGCTATGAGTTGGACGGCATGTTCAGTTGCCCAGATCGTACGACAGGCTGCGAATAGTTTTCAATAATACTTTTAGTCGCATTGTATTTCCAGCCTTAACCTCAAACTCGGAAACTCTACGGCTAACCCAAATTATACTCATAAAGGAGTTTGTAAACCTGTTGGTGTCAGAACCAGACATAACTTTAGAAACATGTGCCCTCTTGGCCTAAGTATACCCTAAAAACGGAGAGAAAGTCTAGACCTTGTTTGCAAATCATGGTTGCTATCAATATAATATAAAATCTGTAGGAAGATCAAAAATGTGTCATTGAATATGTTATTTTGGATCCACACCCAATTTTAACCGTATTCCTTACAGGGAACCCCTGACTGAAAAATTTGGCTCCGACGTCCAGGGTCCACGGTGCATGCTTGTCTTCACGGTCTAGGTCGCTCGAAAATTTTGGGGAAACTACCCTAATTTCATTGATTTGATTTGGTAGGTAGAATGATGACCTTCAAGCAGAATGTTAGCTTTCAAGTGATAGAAAATGTTCCATTAGGGTAAAATGACGTTTTCATCTCTGCCATTGTACCGGAACGAATGGGACCAGGAATTTAGTGGTGTGCAACCTAATAGCGGCAGTGTGAAGAGAACTAGCGAAAATAATTTGTGACCTCCCCTGACCTAGGTAGTAAATTGGATCTTGTCAACTTGTTTCAAAACACCAGTGATACTAAAGCAAGCCCCCTGGCCTAGTGTTGTCTGTGCAGAGCGGGGGTGGGGGGGGGGGGGGGGGGGGGGGGGGGGGGTTCAGCGCAGGGAACTGCTCGAGTGGCAAGGCAGGTAAGTGTGAATGAGCTGTAAAACACTCTAGGCTGGCGGAAGTTTATGAAGCGAATGTAAAATGACCGAGTCCTAAGGTGTAAAATTCAGCAGTCTGGCAAATGGTGGCATGTTTTGGCCGATTAAATTGGCCAAAGTATTGGATAAGAATATGGCCAGAAACAACTTTTGTGATTTACATGCCGGCGTTTTACCAGTGATTGGCGGCTCTTCTTTTATCGAACTGTGTGAAGCTCTTTAGATCCATTTAATTGAAAGTGTTATCAGATAAAAAAAATAATAGGAGGCCCTTTGGTGTGGACAAAACCCCCTCCCCGAGTAATCCCCTCCCTCACTTCTCAAAGGGCCAGGACTATAAGGAGCAAATATAAATTTATTTTATTTCTGATATAGCTTTAAAGTCAAATGGAAAACAGAAAGTGTTTGGTGAGTCCTATAAAGAAATCTTCAGTAGAAAGCAAGATTGGATATTTTTAGACAATACTATTTTGTTGCTCACTTAATTTAACAAAAATAAATTTTCTTCTCATGATGATCACAACCTGTGAAGGGGGGTTTCAAATAGAGATGAAAGCATTAATTTAGAAATCGGAGGTCTCTATATCGTGCGGCAGTGTGAAGAGACTAGCGAAAATAATTTGTGAACCATCCACCTGACTCTAGTTAAGTAAATTTGACCTTGTCAACTTTTGTTGTTCAAAACACCAGTGATACTAAATCATCCCCCTGGCCTAGTGTTGTCTGTGCGAGCGGGGGGGGGGGGGGGGGGTTCAGCGCAGGAGAACGGCTCGAGTGGCAAGGCAAGGTAAGTGCGAATGGAGCTGTAAAACACCTAGGCGGCGGAGGTTTATGAAGCGAATGTAAAATGACGAGGTCTAAGGTGCCCAATCCGCATCCCTGGGCTTGTGCAATGTTTTGGCCGATTAAATAGCCACAGTATATGGATAAAGATAGGCCATGACAACTTTTGTGATGTACATGCCGGGTTTTTACAATGATGGCAGCTCTTCTTTATCCGGAAAGTGACGCCTTTTTGATACATGTTAATTGAAGTTTTTTATCAGCATATAGGCCTTTGGTGTGTACATGCTTACAAGCACCCCCAATAACCCCCTCCCCGAGTACACCCCTCCCCATTAATCCCCTCCTCCCTTAACTTCATCAAGCCAGGCACTATAAGGAAAAAAGAGTAAGTTATTTTATTTCTGAATATAGCTTTAAAGCAATGGAAAACAGAAAGTGTTTTTGGTGATCCTAGCTAAGAAATCTTCAGTAGAATTTAGCCAATATGCTATTTTAGGACAATACTATTTTGTTTGCTCACGTTCATTACAAAAAAATAAAATTCTCATGAATGACACAACATGTGAAGGGGGTTCAAATAGACATGATAATGCATTAATTTAGAAATCTGAGGTGCTCTATAGGATTCACACCAGTAAATAATTTTAAATTTTATGGAAAAATCTGTTAAAAGTTCGGGTTTTTTTGGTGACCCTCGCCTAATTATAACCCTAAGGAAATTTGCTCGACCGGGTGTTGCAATCATGGTGCTATCATACTAAGTATAACAATTTTGTAGGAATATCACAAACCATTTTAAAAAAAAAACCGTAATTCTTACCGGGAACACCGTGACTGAAAAGGGAAGTTGCTTCTATGAGTCTCCGGGGTCCACAGTGCATGCTAGTTTTCACGGTCCAGTCGTTAGTTTTCGAAAATTTTGTGGGATTAGAACAGCCAATTTCATGATTGATTTGGGGAAAGGAGATATGATGACCTTCAGCAGAATGTTAGCTTTAAGGTCTGAAGATGTTCCATTGAGAAAAATGACGTTTTTCATCTCGGCTATTTTGTACAGGAACGAATGGTAACCAGGATTTGTGGTGTGACCTGTTATCCCTACAATTCCACAGTCCAACTAATTCCATAACTGACACAGACGTAATTCTATTCCTTAGGCCCTCAAACTAACTCATAAACGTGCTTTATCCCCTCATGGTAAAGGCGGACCTTTACACTAATCCATAAAAAAAATGGACCCAGCCTTAATTTTATTTGCGAATACCTGAATCTTTGAATTTAATAGCCAGTCTTCTGTTAAGGGAAGCGGTAAATAGTAATCAATTAGTAGAGTTACCATGTGACTAAAAATTAAAGAATCTAATTTCACTTCATTCTTGTAGGTATAGGGCGTCAACATTTACCAGAACCCAGGAGCCTTGGATGGGGGGTGGGGTGGTAAAAGTTCTTCACAGGGTTTCGTGTATATAACGGGGGCTCGCTAATTTATTCAAAAAAGTGTAAAACTAGTCGAAGACAAGTTTTACGTTGTATTATTGAAAGATAATTGCTCATAGGATTATGTGGGGCTGACATTTGAAGAAAACATTCGCGTCAATGGTTTCAAAAGCAACAAAACTTGCAAATTAAACTGAAAATTATTGGCTGAAAATCCAAGATGGCGGGCCGTGACGCTATTGT